>JAUCNO010000548.1:12949258-12968581 GCA_032353835.1 Enteromius viviparus | reverse complement strand
TTCATTGGCGTGTTTGTACACGCAGAGTTGTTTTGGCATCTCGAAGCGAGATTCCTATTCGTCGGTCACCGACATGACGTCTCCGTTCCCTTCTTCAGGGAACGAGGGTTACATACGTAACCGAGAAGTTTTTTGTTTTTGCAATGACTGAGAATGACTTGGTTGAGTAGACTAGATTGTTTACACCAAAATGAAAATTAACCCATATTTTACTCACCCCGAAGCCAACCTAGGTGTATATGACTTTCTGTTTTCAGAGGAACACAGTCAGAAATGGTGGTAATACAGGTGGAACATTATTTTAAAGCGCCGTAAATTGAATATATCCGCAAGTAAACCAAGAAGTCTGAAATAAAAAAAAGTCATACGCATCCAGGATGGCTTCAGGATGAGTAAAAAATTAATTTTTATTTTTAGGTGAACTATTCCATTAATGCTGCAATCAATTGCATTCTACATTGTGCACTGATCCATAAATACCCACAGGTCATTTATCACCCAGAGTGTGAAGATACAATGCCTAAATGCCTGGCCTGAACCCCTAATGCAATTCAAATTGGAAAAACTACTGGGGCTTTATTTCATTTCCCAACTTCCCCTGTGCCATTGCTGGCCATATCTATACAACGTGATTTGAAGTTTTGACCTTTCAGGGCTCATATGCTGTGAGGTAAATATGAAATCAGCAATATATAAATAAACTTGTGATGCTGACAAATGGTTGTTCCATTAAGGTCACTGCTGCACTTAAAGGGCATTCATTAGCATTTCAATTTCTAATGGCATTGGAAGGTTGCTGCTTTAAAACAAGGACTTCAATTTGGCATGTGAATTCACAATTTACCTTACTTAACCTTACCTTAAGTAGTAGTTCATACCAATATAAAAATCCAGTCATTATGTACTCGACCAAAAGTCATTCATAAGAAAATGTTAAGAATATTCATCAGTGGTTCCCATGCATTTATAACAAATTAAACATTTAAATCCAGATAATGCATGAGCACAAATGGCAAGGACACGCTCCAGCCAATCAACTACCATTGAAATAAATAAAAATGCAAACGGCTAACAGGTAGCGTTTTCAGGTATTTTTTGGCCCTTTACTCTCCAAACTGAATGATACTTCAATTTAGGCTAATCTGCAACCCAGTTTAATCTAACATTTATTTTGCATTATATAGGCCTGAATAATCATATTTATGAATAAACAATAGTTTTAATTATATAATACAGTATTGTTTTTTGTTAGATAACAGTTGCTCAGATTGTGTTATTTATGAAAAAGTGAACATGTAATCAAACTTGTTAAAATATCCATGCTACCATGGATCTTCACCTATTTCTATTTATGAATTTCATGCCCTCTGATTTCTGATGTGCATGCTCTCTAAAGTTCTGCCATCACCTGAACAATACTTATTTCCATCTAACCGGTATCAGTTATGCATATTTTATCCCACTATTTTTGTATCAGTTTGAATGTCGAGCGGATTACATTAAGTATTAATTTGTATGCAATATATATATATATATATATATATATATATATATTGAACTATACATATTCAAAACTAAATTCCTCTTCTTTCAGACACAAAATTATTCAAAGGCAATAGTTGCTTGCATTCAGAACATTCAGAACTGTCATTTCAATGGGAACCCTCGGCCTACATTAGCTTTAGCATGTTAGCTTCACAGATTTCAAGATCTTGTAGCTTAATAGTTTCCCGGTTAGCATTACCATGTGTTAACTAAACACACAAGTAGTACAGATTACACAGATTGTACTTGCTGTACACTTATCTTTTTTTGCAAGCTTATGTATACTACATATTAGCGATTCTGTTTGAGTCACAATGCTTAGAGAACAGAGTCTTGAAAATGACCCTGTTGAAAAATATAACATATTCTGGTTAGATATATTTTAATACATGGCTGCTGGTTTGAGCTGGTTTAAACTGGTGGTGTGCTGGTCCTGAGCTAGTTTATCTGGTCATGTACTGGATTTAAGCTGGTCTTAAGCAACTAGGACCAGCTTAGTACTAGCACATGCCCTGCATAAACCAGGTCATTATCAGCACATGACCAGCCTAAACTATCTCAAACCAGCATCCATGCTTCAAAACTAAAGCCAACCACTACTTTACATGTTTTGGCTAGACAAAAGTTTATTTCTGCTTGATCCAGAGCTTCCATTCTTGAGTTCATATAGTTTTGTTTTCCTTTGGTTAACTTCATCAGTTCAAAAGAGATGAGTTGTATCTGGCAGCGCTCACATTCAATTTAGGTCAATTCACTGACCTACTTTATTCTGTACGATGATAATTACACATGGCAGTCTTAACGAGACCAGCGTTTCCTGATCATGACAGGTGCTTGTGTGTGTGTGTTTGTGTGGCGTTGGGCGTTCTTGATCTGGTGTGAAATTAATGTTTCTTTTAAAACGTCCTCATTAAATGTATAGCCACGGATAAAGCGCTGCATCCCCCTTTGGTTTGCTTAATGCAGTAGATGTAGGATGGTGTGGAGGAAGGGATGTGAGTTATCTGACCGTGCTAATTTCTGACAGCGAGTATTTTCTAGGATGGACGAAAGACCACAGGCAATGATTTAAACTTGTTACGCCTTAATTTGTATTCATCCCACGGTCTGTCATATTTGTGTAAGGCTGTTGACTGTTCTCAGCTGACAGAGAAATCATTCTCACACCATAATATTTATACATTTTTATGATTGTAGTAATGAAGAAACATGATGTGCCTTCCAAGAATAGCATCCCATTTCAATTTTGCCATTTAAGTCCTACTTCAGTAGTACAGTAGTTGACAGTATCAAAAAAAATCAATTTCATAATTTTGGCAAAGAATATACTGCTATGAAACGATTCATCGCAATTAATCGCATCCAAAATTTTTCTTTACATAATATATTGTTGTGTATATTTATTATGTATACATAAATACACATGCATATAGTATATATTATTTATGAAATTATTTATGCACATGAATTAATAGATTTACATTTTTTTAGATTAAAATATTTTATGATTATATATTGAATATATTTATGTTAAATATATACATGCATGTGTTTGTATTTATATACATAATAATTATACAAATATACCCAGTACACACTCATTTATTATGTAAAGAAAAACACACACATTTTAAATATATATATATATTTACTTTTTTTATATATTATTTTCTATTTGATTTAGAATATTTTTTCTTTAGTTAAAATTGTTGTTAATAATTATATTAAATAATTTAATAATTGTAATAATTTTTAATAATTGTATTAGTATTTTTTTTGTAAATTAAATAGAAAACAAACACCTTGTAATAGTTAATTTAAATTTTTTTTTAAAAGAGTTTCAATGTGCATTTTGTGCCTCATTTGTGGAAAGTGTCATTACAAATGTGCAACCAATTTATTATTGAAGAGACTCGGCCGTTTGAAATGGCAAATGTTTATTCAAACACTGATACAGCACAGTTTTTCTTAATCTACCCTGTTACTGGAGTAAAACAGAACCATGTAACGATAGAAACTGTTTGTATTCTCAAAGGTGACATACATTAACAAAGTTTGACATTATTTGTCTGTCTGGTTGCTGCAACATTAACATGTAACAACGTAACAGGTTCGACTGAATTCATTCCTATCCAAACAGAACCTCACGTCACTGTGTCGATAACAGTTACACAGAGTGCTACAGAGTAAAACGTTCCTCAGAAAACACAAACTGCTACCAGCATGCTTAATGCGTTTCTAAAATCGCTTGCGCACATTAACGGGTATCTAAACAAGTGTATTCTGGTGTGTGACGTTATCTATAAAGATTGTCAACAAGTCATTTATATTCAGTATAAATAATCACATATGCAGCTGCTACACAAACGCATAATTTACAAAAAGGAAACCAAAAATAAATGTGAAATATCAAACTACCATGCACTGGCTACAGCTGTGCTGAAAGAGTTTGTGGTTTATAAGAATACAGACTTCTATAGAAATGTTTCAAAACTGAATCTTCCCTTTAAAATACCCTTTGGCACATTAATTTACAGTTTATAAAAAGTTACACAGTAAATTATCATGGAATTAAATGTCACTGCTGTGGTTTTAACAGCGAAGATGACACTAGATTTAATGAGTCACTTTTTGCTCATTGCAAATCTCTTCATGAACAGTAAAGCCATTTAATTACTTTTTTTTGTTGTTGTTAGTGTTCGGCTACACAAGTGTATACAGTATAAAACATTTAGTATGACTGTTTGGCCTAAAAAGCTCACAGTGAAATAACCATAGTTAGAAAAACAACGTAGAATAATTTGTTGCTACTAATGCAGCTAACCTAAAAATAAGTATGACATAAAATTGGAATTATTGGAAGGGAAACAAGTAAAATTAATCCTGTTATGCAAATATACTGTACATTTGAGGAAAGAGTGGAAGATAGATATTAGGTGCAATAATAATGTGCTTTAAATGGAAGTAATAAATCTCATTAGTAGGCTAGTCATTGGTATTTGTACATAAAATGTATTCTTTTTTTAATTTTTCTCTTTTGGATAGATACTGATACATACAATATTAAGCGTCTAATAAAATATACACAAATGTGCATTTTACGTGCAAATCTCTACAGATACAGTACATACAGTATGTAAAGTATTTGTATTGCAAGTCGTGAAACGTGAAGTGCATGTCGTTTTATGACTATCATTTGCTACAGAGAATTTTCTAAGCACTTATGGTCATAAGAAATTTCAAATGACAGTTTTCAGAAGAGTGCACGGCACATTTTTTTTTCTATTTTCTTCTTAACTTTTTGTTTTTACATAACGCTCTCAGAATCGGGTAGCACCAAGTTTAAAAGTTATTTACAGGATACAAAAATAAGAGTTTCAGCTAGCATAGTTGTAAGTATGACTATATGGAAAATCTTTTGAGATATCTGAGATGTTAAATACTTAAATACAGTGTTGCAGTTCAGTCTTGGCACAGTCACAGTTCCAGCTTCACAGTGTTTCACTAAAGGTAAGACCATTTCCGTATGATATACTGTTGCATGTTTACAATGTCGTTATCACAAAAGGAAATAAACGTCTAACCAAAACCTGGATTTTGTGCTTTTGTTGCTGCCATATAACTTTAAGTCAGTGAATCATCTCATGCATAACAGGTGATGCCATTGAAGATGTGTAAAATCTAGCTTATGTGTCTACACAACACCCAACGTCTTCTGATTTCTTCATTTTTTCTGTTTTGTCAAGATAATTGCTGACTACTGTTTAAAAATCGGAGTGGTGGATGTTCCCTTGTAAAAAATATTCCTGGTATTGTCTGGACTGTTTCCTCTTTCAGGGATAAGGATCCTGGTTTTTCTGCGCAAGCTTGAATCATGACTTTCAGGACCAGATTCAGTCATTTCCATGGGAGTGACCCGGATGGTGGAAATGGTCTGGTTGGGATGGTGGTCACCACCTGCTGTAGATAAAGTAGGGACAGTTGGCACTGCGATGACTTTAGGAGCGTTAGAGCCATTCTTCTTCCTGTCCGTAGAACTGTTCCCATCCCTCACGGATTCTGAGCTCTCAGAGTTTTGATTCAAGTCATTGAGCTCAAGTGACTGTCTGAAGCTGCTTTGGGACTTCCACGTCCAGGAGCCACTTCCATCTGTAGAGTGCGCATGCACCAGGGGTCGACCGTTCTCTGGATGGGCTTCCACCCGAATGATTGCTCCAGTGCTGCCTTGACCTCCAGAATCCTCAGTTAGGCTCTTGTAGCGCTGCAGAGGTGCAGTGGAGCTGGTGTGGCTGCTGCTCTCAGAACTGGGAGAGCTCCCCTGCAGGAGACCTTGCTGCTTGGACATTGCAATGACTTGCATTATGCGCGGCTGGCCATTAGAGTTAGTCCTAACCACCGGTACCTCCCCACCCTTCTCCCCAGTCCTCTCCATGCTTTTAAGCCATTTGTCACGGGCGTTACTGGTATTTGGCAAGCTACCCATGTTCTCCTGTGTCTCCTCTGGGATGTGCACCAACTGCGAGGAACCAGGCCTAGACTGCATGGGTATCCGAGTACCGCCAGCAATTCCACTGGGGTTGCTTGGTAGTGTTGTACTTCCAGTGGCCATTTTTAGGTATGGGGTTCCAGGTCCTTGATGTTTACCATTGATTCCAATAGCAACAGGTTCGGAATTGCAGCGGATGTCCATGCTTTTTAGAGGGGACTGTCCTGGTCCGCCTTCCGTGGCATGCAGGGAGTGTTTATGGTACTCATTCTTACTCTTCCATTGCATCAGCAGCTGCTTCGATCGACTCGAGTCAATCGAGGAGGTGTGGATGGTGGCATTGCGGAAAGCAGACTCATCCATGGCAGGCGTATGCACTCTGGGCAAGGTGTTGAAGGTCACCATGTTCTCTTTGTGTGGAGGACTGCGGGTAATGACCTCCACATCTCCACCTGGTCTTTTTAAGCTGCTAAGAGATCCAGCCTGGTGGTGTTGGGTGTTGCGATGCAGAATACCCTCGGAGCAGGAAGATGAGAGGCCATCGCTTCCACTGCAGCTCTTGGCAGGTAGGTGGTGACCTTGCTTGCAAAGGTCAGCCATAGTTCGATGAGAATCTCGAGTGTGAAGATGACTCGCCTGTTTCTCCTTGCTCGGTTGGAAGTTGCCTACAGCAAACAAACCCTGGATGGACAAAACACAGTATTTCAGGTGGTATTTCCTAACATACTTTATAATAAGGATTTGGGTAACACAATTTACTTGAGTGGGACATGTTCCTGGATCAATATTCATTTTGGTTCTGTTACAACTTTTCTGTCAACTATTCTGATTTTAGGGTTAGAACGATTAATTGAAATTGTATCGAAATCGCGATGTGAAAATGCACGATTTCTAAATCACCTTACAGCACAATTTTTTGCACGCTCCTGATTGATACTTTTCCCGCAGTATGCTATTTAAACCAATCACAATGCAGCACACCTAAACAAAGCATAGATATATGCAAAGAAATTATGCCTGCAAATGTAGCCAGTAAAGACTCTTGATAAGAGATTATTGAGCAAAGTTATTGTTCTAGAGACATATGCTTCTTTCAAACAGCAGCAGAATACAGTTGTCAATCCTGTCTTTCAGTTTTGTTTTCTGCGCGCGCTGAGCGATTCAAGTCCTCCACTCTCTGCCCAAATTATCCGTCAGATAATTAAGGTTTAAAAAAAGAACTCACAGCTAAATTGGACTCTTGTCATGTCAGACAGTAATAAAACTGTTTAAAACGTCCACAAAAACAGTTTTGTGGACGTCGCCATCTGTTAACTAGTTCAACAACTGTAAACTTTTATGGTTAAGCTTAGGATTTGAGTTTGGGGCATGTAAAAATTCCAATTGCCTTCTTGGTCCTGGAACAAATCTGTCAACTAGTTAAATTTTATGGTTAGACTTAGGGTTTGAGTTTGGCGCAAAGAAACAATTACCTAAGAACTTTTCTGTCAACTAGTTTGACTTTAGGGTTTGACTTAGAGCTTGAGTTTAGAGCATGAAAAAAATTTCTGATTCTCTGATTTTAAAGCACTGTTAGGGCTGACAATATTGTTTTAGAACCAACAAAAGTCTGATCCAGGAACGTCCTATTTAACTAAATCACGGTGTCCATGTTGTAGACATGCAAGTAAACAACATTTCCAAGACACATTGTCCTGTGAAATTCTTTAAACTCCTATTAAATATATGATAATCTGCTTTTATTAATCTCACTAGATAAACAGCGATGCCCCCTCCTAGAAGAAATCCCAGGTAAACGTCAATAGCGTGGTTCTTGTGCTGAATAATGCGGGTTAGGCCACATATGATGGCAGAGATGATGAAGGAGAACACCAGAAGAGGCTTCAGCAGTTTGGATGAGTCTGTCATCGTGCTGTTGAAATACATCTGCACAAGAAAAAGACGATCAAGATTACAGATGTTTTGTGACGCTTCCAAGCCAAAGCAGAATCAGGTAGTGAGCCAGAACCATAACAATTGCACTGAAAAAATCCATACACACTTTGATAATTCAAATAATTTAAACCAAATTTATTAACCACAGGGAACTTCAGCTGACTGAGTGTATCATTATACTGTAGCTACACCACTGAAGCGCATTTTGCGACTTAGTAAACTCCAGAGTCTTGAGATGGTTGGTGTGGTTCCCAGAGACATGAGTCACCATCCACTGACTATTAGACTGACTGTACATGAGATGACAATGTGTAAGGTCATTTATACAGCTTAAATTGTGCTGTTAAATTGGTGTAAGATTGTGCATGTAAACACATTCTTAGGACGTCTAGAATACCAAATGTATAATTCCTTCTAAAAAATTTAATGGCTTTAATGGCATTTTGTTAGCTTATATAATGTGCACATAGTTCATCTCAACAGAGAAAAATGTAAAGACTCAAATGCGCTCGAATGGACAATTACATATAAACACACACACAGAGCTCAAAGGGGCCAACACTCCATTTTGCTACTTTGACAAGCTCCACTAAACTGCATGAAGGCATCTGGATGTTCCTGCACAAATTACAGTGAAGAGCTGTTGTCCTTTTATCCACACATCAGGGTCAGTTTTAAACAAGGTGACAAGAGCGCAGCTCCATTTTTCAGTGAATTGTAAGTGCGTGAATGCTTCTGAATTACTCGTTTTTACTTACAGAGATATACACGGCAGCAAAGGATGCCAGCGTTGCATGCTGTGATGGGAAGGATTTTCTGAAATAAATGAAAGCAATTGCTATCAACTCTGTCATCAAAGGAAAGAAAAAATACAGCAATCGCATTTGAAACGCACCACTTCAGCATCTCTCTTCTAGATGCATACTGTCATATCACTTTTATATGCAGTTGCAATAGAGTCATAGGGGTGTTTTCTAGTGTGTTGCTGTATGGTTGGTATAGGGTGGTTTTGAGTGCGTTGCTATGTGGTGGCTAGGATGTTAAAGGTGGTTTTTAGTGTATCTTTGCAGTTTCTAGGGTTGAAAGGGGTGATTTGTATTGCACTGCTATTCTAGATTATATATATGACTTAGAGAAAACTATTAGGTCACTTGTTACAAAATGTAATATTACTCAGGTATACGCAGAAGTGAAGTTTCAGGTTAAAATACACCACTTATCATTTATTATATTATTTGACAAAGCTTATTTTGAGAGGAAGCAGAAACATGCTGTGCATGTCTCTTTAAATGCAAACAAACTGCTGCCCCTCCTTTCCAGAAAAGAGTCATACCTTTAAAGCTCTTATCTCAGATACTCTGCCAGAAAAATCAGTTTGGTTTTGATTACCACGTGCTTCGTGCTGAAATCATGCGTTTTAAGATATATACTGTACGTTTAAACATATGAGTATACGGTTTTCTGAACTCTTTTATTTTTCCACAAGCTTGCAGAGAAATGCTTACCAAAATTCATTCATAAATCACTAAACATTCACAGCAGGGCTGCACAATTAATCAATCGCAATTACAATTACAGATGCCACAATTACATAATCATTCATAGAATCAATTAATCATTCAAAATTCACTTATATTATTCAGTGGCTTAAGTTTTAATATAGCATTATCTATAGCTTTCATTTTCATATAAAAATTTGGGACAAGCAATGATATAAACATCATTCAATGTAAATTGTGATTGCCGTAATTAATAATCGCAGCTACAAAACATTTCATAATTTCAAGTTTTGTCATAATCGTGCAGCCCTTAATTGAAAGTCTGCTGTTAAGCAAGAAACCATCACAGCTCTGCTTCATATATTTTATATATTATATTATATTATAAAGGACATACAGTAAACGAAAGAGTCTGAAGAAAAGAAAAGATTCAATATAATGTACTTTCAGAACTTGAGGCATCAGATTATACTTGCCGGTCTACAACACGTCCAACTTAGTCTGATAGCGAGTTCCTAAATCATCACAACAGCGAATCTCTCCAGTCAGAGCTGGAGTTATAAACAGGGTAAACGGTATTTGTGTCAGAGTACTGTATACTCAGAAATTCATAAGCCACTTCAGTACTTCATTATTTAGTGAATCTATGCTAGTGAAGAGGGGGTCCACAGCCTCATCTGTTACCCTTGAAAACCAACCTTGTTAAAAAGTACATCAAAAGGTATTTCTTTAATCTACAGCCTCTATTCTTAAGCTGCACTGAGGCTTGGCTCTGAATTATGCAGGCTTTTGTGTCTGTTTCGTTCGTATGAATCCCTGAGTATCAGGAGTTCACACTTGAGTAATATTTAAAGATTTTTTTTATCAACTCGTCTGTATCAGCGGGTGTTAAGATAATCAATGTTTCAGCTGACAACAGAGATCTAGGTCTCCGTTCGCCAAGAAGCTGTACCTGCCGGCGTTGATGACAGCGGCGTCAGATCCTGAGCAGATGTCCTCTAGGATAAAGAAACTCTCATCACAGGAGGTATTGAGGTGAGTGTAGTTGGGCTTGCAGACAGTCAGGAAGTAGGGGGTGGGGTAACCTGTCGACAACTGGATGATGTCGGTAATCAAAGCCGTGGCGCATAAGCCAAACACATGAACACCTGAAAGGAAATAGACACAGAATGTGATGTACTGATATTTATTCAAGCTGATAAACAATATAGCTCTGGAGAAAAAAAGAGACCACTTCAGAAAAATCAGTTTCTTTTGGCTTTTACTCTTAAAACTGTTAATCTCACCAATACAAAATAATGCACGTTTGTTTCTTTTTTTTGTGAACTGCCGTCTTTGAAATGTTAAGGATAGAAGCAACTTGACGCTCACTGAATCCTTGTGACAGTAAAGATAGGATTGAAGCCTTTTTTTCTGGACTCAAAACCTTTCTTTTCACTGTTTTTGGTATGTTTAGTGTTTATTTTTAAATTTCTATTTAGGTTTGAAAGACTTCTAGCATTTTTTACCATCCAGCTGGTCACACTGCAAGAGGATAGTGTTGATTACAGCAGTGCTTTTTATACATTTCCCATTAAATACAACTGGATTCAGTTGCTCACCAGATAACTACCTCAATAATCAGAATAAAGTATGTTTGTGTAGAAATTTAACAAAAACTGGCATGAAATGCTTGAGAAATACTCAATCAGAGAAATACTGATTTAGAAGTAAACTGCAGTGGTCTCTTAATTTTTTCCAGAGCTGTATATTGGCTTATATTACCAGTGCTATCTCACAACCAGTCTGTACGTATTTTATGAGGTGGCTAATTTGAATTTAAAACCTCACTCATACGATTTTGTCTCCTACTAAAATACATATGATTTTTCACAAATCGTATGAATTTGTTAGTGAAGTTGTATGAATTCATGTGAATTAGCCACCTTGTCAAAAATGTACCATTGCTGTGAGATTGGGTTCATGTTACATATCAATCTGTGTTTTGTATGAAAACTTTAAAAAGGAAAAATGTACTGTCAAACCAAAATGTATTCGGACACCTTCAGCATTTCTCACTTATTTAATATGTACACAGTTTATTCGCTATAGTTTGATAGTAGGATATGTAATGAATTAGGTTGAATAGCTGTCAGCTGTTAAATAAAAGTACAAAAGATCATACCAATTTAGATCAACCAATTATGAAGCAATGCCTAATTTTGTTCAGTCTGTGGTGTAAAAAGATCACATTGGCAATTAAAGGAAACCATTTAAGCAAAACATGGTCAGTTTTTAAGTTTGAATAATAAATACAAAAGAGTGTACAGTTTGCGTCCAGGGGATACTAAAAAAAATAATTATTTTTATTTTCTTTGCTTGCAAAAAGTATTCTTGGCGGGTCTTAAAGTGATAGTTCACCCCAAATGAAAATTGTCCCGTCTTTTGCTCAGCTTTGAATTATCCTAGGTGTATATGACTGTCTTCTTTCAGACGAATCCAATCAGAGTTATAAAAAGATTTTACCAGACCCCTCCAAACATTTGAATGAGTTTAAATGGGTGATAGCCATTGCATTTCAGAAGACATGAAATATTGCGAGGATTTGTAAAGAAAAATGTAGGAGGATTTCAATATAAGCCAAGAGGAGACTGGTTTTCCTTTGCTAAAGTAAGGAAAAGTTGTTGCTTTGAAACTATGTGAGGGAAAAGTGCTTATTAAGTTTTATTACAACTCCGATTGGATTTGTTTGAAAGAATAAGTCACATACACCTAGGATGCTTCAAAGGTGAGTAAAGACAGGATTTTGGGGTGAACTATCCCTTTAAAATACAAATTGAACCCCTGATGGCAGATGGACCATTTTGGCGATGCGTTTCACATTTTTCTGGACCTTGACGGTGTTCATTACTTGGCAGTAAATGGGAGCCCCTCCGGTTTTTATACAAAATATATTTAATAGTGCGTCGAAGATGAACAAAGTTTTATGTATAATTTATTAAATTAAAAAAATAATTTTGGGGTGAATTGACCATTTAACTGGAAGGGTGCTTTGCATATCTAGTGTTTCTAGTCAAATTAGATTATACTCTTAGTTCATAACAGGAGCTGAGTGGCAATTGGGAGAGTCGGGAATTTTCCCCATTGGGCCGGGCGAAGGATTTACACAGCGGAGCACAAATTAAGCGCCATGAATTTGTGACCATGAATCAATTTGACATGTTTTGTTTATTCTTGAATTCCCCTTGGGAATATAGTATCTGTAATCTATATATCTTCTATATATCTATTTATCTAATGTAGAATAGAGCAAAGCATCTTGGGAATAAGGAATGCGTTTATCCAATGAACCGATTGCAGGTCAAGTCTATTTAAAATAAAAGAGCGCCCCCCCGGAAGTCAGTGCTGGGTGCATTATGAGCATTTCTTTAGAGTTTACCTTATTTTTGTGTCATTTAGGCAAGACAGTTGATGTTGCGTGTGTTTATGTTAAGTTAGTTTGGGTGGTTTTGGTTCATTTGTAGCCCTGTTATAAAAAAGTGCAATTGTTAACGTTATGGAGAGAGCTATGTAGGAGAGGGAATTGTTGATATTGCCTGGAAAGGCGTAGATTTAACAATGTGTGTGAGAAACAGATGAAAAAAGTTAGTGCTGCTTTCTGCTAGGTTAGTTTGGCAGTGCACCTGCTTATTGAGTCTGTCAGTGATGCGCAGTGTTAGGGTCAAAATTGTTTGCAAAGACCTCCAGTAAAGGCGTGTTGAGACTCGCATCCTGCTGGCAATAAAAGTAGTGAAAAGTTTTATATAACAGGTTAGCTCCTTTTCGCCCACGTCTTAACGAATAACAGCCAGTTGTTATAATCTTAAAGGGGGGTGGGCCGGTGCGGTCAGAATTTTCCTGGTGAATTTTAGTGCCCCATTCCGCCCCTGGTTCATAATCTAATTTTAAAACGTTTTAAAAAGCACATGGTTCCCATAGCGCCATCATTTTACTGTGTCACAATGACACATCCATTTAACAATTTTTTTAAATAATTCGGGTCAAAACAAAAAATCTACAAGTGGGCCCTAATCACAGGTAAAGGAATAAAGGCTAATCAGGAGTGAAAGAAAGACATGTACAAGAAATGTGACCTACCCACAAACCTGACACCTCGACGGACGAAAGAGTTAAAGTTGCAGCCCGCGGCGTTGATATCGGCTTCAGCTCCTCCTCTGCACTGCGCTCGGGACAGACAACAGAACAGAATCCCCTCTCCTATCATGATCTGTAGACATGAACACACCAGGTCAGAGGCAGAAGTGGATCAAATGTTCAGGATATCTCTCCTCTCAGATTGCACTCAACGGTCAATACTAACTCTTCAGGAGGTTCTTTTTACTGTGACACCAAACACAAAAACTCTGAAGTGAAGCTACAGATGCCTTTAAACAGAACTGCCATAACGTCCTTTTCTACTTGTAAATGCAGTTTTGATGAGCCATAATGCAATCATCTCTTACTAGCACTGAGAGAGCGGTCGTTTTGATCATCGCACATTTATGTATTAATGCCCATCTAAAGTAGGGCTGTCTGTGTGCATCAAAGACACATCCATCCTTAATCTGCTCCAGATCTGTCCCCGGTGTTTCACCTTCCCGTCTTCTGAAAATCATGCACCCACTGGCTTCTGCACAAACAGCAGGCTGTGAAATACTGCTTTCATGGAGATGAATCATTTCAGCTCAACTGGTCACAAGCTTTGTAAAACCCTGTTTGGTTACTTGGTCCTTTCATTTCAGGTTTGTAACCTTCACCACTGTAGGAGAATGGCATAGTTAGGTCTGGGCATTTTTAAACTAAAATAGATTTAAATTCTTATAAACCCATTAATATCTATATATTATATAGTCATTATATATTTTTAAATAATTGTTAAATATTATAGTTATATTGTTATAATATTATATAAATATAGTAATATATAATACTAAATAAAAAATATAATAGAAATCTGAAATATTTATTACAAAATATTTAAATATGCAAAATATTTATATAATTTAATTACTATATAATTATTTTGTATTTTATATATATATGCAAATGTAATTACATAATACAAATAAAATTACATAAAATGTTTCTAGCACAATTAGCAAGTTACTACCATGTTGCTAACATGTCTATAGCATGATTAACAAGTTACTAGCATGTTGATAGCATGTTTCTAGCATGATTAACAAGTTACTAGCATGTTGATAGGATGATTACCAAGTTACTAGCATGTTTCTAGCATGATTAGCAAGTTACTAGCATGTTGATAGCATGATTACCAAGTTACTAGAATGTTGCTAGCATGTTTATAGCATGATTAACAAGTTACTAGCATGATTAGCAAGTTACTAGCATGTTGCTAGCATTATTAACAAGTTACTACCACGTTGCTAACATGTTTATAGCATGATTAACAAATTAATAGCATGATTAGCATGTTACTACCATGTTGTTATCATGTTTCTAGCATGATTAGTAAGTTACTAGCATGTTGATAGCATGATTACCAAGTTACTAGCATGTTGCTAGCATGTTTATAGCATGATTACCAAGTTACTAGCATGTTGCTAGCATGTTTATAGCATGATTAACAAGTTACTAGCATGATTAGCAAGTTACTAGCATTTTGCTAGCATGATTAACAAGTTACTACCACGTTGCTAGCATGTTTATAGCGTGATTAACAAGTTAATAGCATGATTAGCATGTTACTAGCATGTTGTTATCATGTTTCTAGCATGATTAGTAAGTTACTAGCATGCTGTTAGCATGTTTCTAGCATTATTAGCAAGTTACTAACATGATTAGCATGTTGCTAGCATGTTGCTGACATGTTTTTAGCATTATCAACAAGTTACTAGCGTGATTAGCATGTTACTAGCATGATGCTAGCATGATTAGCAAGGTAATAGTATGATCTTAGTATGATTAGCATGTTGCTAGCATGATTTAGATAAATTAGAAATAGTAATAGATAGAGTGGAAGCTTAAAAGAGTTTAAATGGGTTAGAAATAGTACATAGAAGGGAAGTCTGATTGAGTCTAATTGGATTTTTTCCAGCAACCCGAGTCAGTTTAAATTTTGGATAGGAATAATAATAATAATAATAATAATAAGTTTAAATAGTATATAATAAGTTTGCTTTTTTAAGCCAACTTAATTAAAATAAATTATACACACACAAACACTACATTGAATAATGTAAATATAATATAATTACTGTATTTAATAATTCACAATAAATACATATTAAATATAATTATATTAAATAATGGATATTAATATTTAATATAAATCAATTAATTAATTACTATTTATTATTACATCTATTAAGTATTTATATATATAAATTGTATTATATATGTGTGTGTATAAATTTGTATATATATATATATATATATACAAATGTATACACATATATATATATATCTTCTGTGTATGTGTACTGTATGCTTATGGGCTCATTTATTATTTTTCACTTTAACACATCTATTGTCATTATGACATGTGCTAAGTGTGTCACAAGAGAAATGTCTAGTTACATTAGACTGGCTTTGCACTGGCTGTTTTTTGTCTTTAGCTCCATAAAGACCATGCAGACTGTAATCTACTCTTCTCTGTTGCGTAGGTCACCTGGTGAGGAGTTTAAATCCCAGTGGGATCATGGGATTGATATCAGCTGTGCTTTACGCTTCGGCCTGGTGGGGGAGAAGCAAAGGATACAATCTAAACACTGGCAAGACCATGTGGCACAACGTGACCTGAATCGGATCCCAAGAAGCCCGCGGATCCCACCATCCCATCCCATCTGACCAGCTCAGCCTCTCAGACACTCATATTGTGTCATGACACCTGGAGGAACCACAGGACATCTCAATGCCTGCAGTCACTTCCTGCCTGATGCTAAATTTGAACTATGTAGGTAAACAGATTGTAGCCCAAAAATGGGCTAAAGAAAGGATGGAGTGGGTCATTTTTAATGACTGTCATCACCTGACAACCAAAATGTTTTTAGAAACACATTACCGTGCATTTTTATGCAGCAGAACATGTTGGGATAAGATGCAAACGTGGTCAGAGCTTTTGATGTCTGAAACTCAAACTGAATTATTTAATTACCTAAAATTGCAAGCATGGTGCTCACATGCTGCAGAGAAAAGTACACTGGGTGTCTGTAACGCTAGGCGTTTTAGTCATTCTATCAGTGATTTCTGTTCTCTTTTCTGTAGGAATGAAAATCACATTTTTTGCAACTGTTTTTGTCTCTTAAGTACTTCCAGAAGAGAACAACATCACAAACAGCTCAGATTTGCAACGTCTGCAAGACAATGTCAAAGATTTCAATATGAAATTCTCGAGAAATGAAAAGGCGAGATCATCTATCCATTTTAATTTTATTGATCTATACACAGCATTTCCGCAAGCTTTACGACAGTAAAATCATATCAAATAAATACAAGTGTAATGCCTTTTTAAGACAAATTAAATAAAATGCAAAACAATTATTACATTCAATTCATTAGCAGTATTTCAAAGTTTGAAATTGCTTTAAAACTGTTTTTTTTTTTGTACAAAAAGGCTTAACTAGAATATAGAAATAACGTGAAATTAAATTGATGTTTCTTCTCATGTTCGACATTTTATCTTTTCCAGTGAAATGTCAAAAAAGTCTTGAATCAACATACAAAAATAACTGACAAATAAGATTTGTTTTTTTTTTTTAAAAAAATCAAAATGAAGTAAATTTATGATTTAAAAAAAACGGTAAAATATAAACAGCTATTTTACTATATTTTATGTACAAACTCACTTAATTTTGTTTAAATGTTGAATGCCATGATTTTTCATTAATTTAAGATTTCCACTCCAATGCAAAACATTTAAGGTCTTAATTTGTGGAAACTTTTAAGATGCAAAAACATTTCCAAAAACTTAAAATAAAATAAAAAGCAATAAAAGCCAATAAAGTTTCCTTCTGTGTATATTTTTTATTTATTGCTGTGATTCCTTTGAATTTGTTAATATGATATATCCAATTTTATATACATGTTTCTTTGCCTAAAGATAAAAATTTGAGTGCTCATCTAATAAAAAATAAAAGTAAATGCAATGACATGCTTGATAAATGTTTATGACCTTAATATAAAATGCCTGTAAAGTGTTTAGAAAATCGCCGTAAAAAAGTGTAAAGATGATCTCAGTCAGTTTAGTTTTTCTTTAGGACAGAGTAACTATCATCTATAAATAAATCCAGAGGATCAGAGAGACCAACTCACTACTGCTGAGTGCCCATTAGCGTTTGTGAAACCATTTAACCATCCTGTCATTTCTGAGACAACAGCGTAATCTGCCCTAAGAACTCAACATGAATTTGAGTGTGAAATAATCCATATTTCCATATGAGTGAACAACCAAACTATCATAAATCCACAGTAAAGCCTAATGTGAAACTGCACTCATCTGCTCCAGGACTGGTGGTTAACCAGAGGAAACCTTACTAGGTAGAAGATGAGAAAAGCAAATTCAGTGTGTCATTAGGGCTTTCTCAGAGGGCCGGTAGCGTTGTGATGCACCGAAGGTGTCATAAAGCTGAAGAGAGAAAGATGCTATCTGACAGCTTACTGCTCATGGAGTAGTGTGAGCAAAAACTCTTGGGGTATTTGAGCGATTCATGCGTGAACTTTCTTTTATGTAGTGTTTCAGATGAGGCCAGTTGGTGTGTGTCAGCTGTGATAATAGACCACAGGCTAACTCTATACGTTTCTTCAAGTAGGACATGCTCCTGCACTCAGTATTTAGGCGCATACAAGTATATTCCCTTTTATCTTTGCTGTCTGTCTGTCAAACAGTCTTGTTAGAAATTATTTGGATTAATGCACAGTACACACAAAATTAAAGATATTTTGGATGAAAATCGGGAGGCTAGTGACTGTTCCATTGACTGCCAAGTAATGAAAACTGTCAACGTCCAGAAAAAACATCCTCAAAAATAGTCCACCTGCCATATGTGGTCCAATCTGTGTTATGATGTGACGAGAATACTTTTTGGATATTCTCTAAAATTGTGCTACAGTGACACGGTGAGACAGAGGAGATGAAATGTTGAAAAAGGTCTTTTATTTTTATTTTCTCTGTGTACAATAAGTATTCTCATCACTTCATAAAATACAGATTGAACCACTGATTTTTGACGATGTCTTTCTGGACCTTGACAATGTTAGTTACAAAACTTTTATGGGTTTGGAATGACATGGGTTTAACATACTCCTTATGACTCTTATCCTGACGCTGAGTTTCCGCGCTAGTCTGCCTCTGCCAGTCCTGCTGTGCCCAGAGGAAGAGACCCATTACTACAGCTTGGAAATTCTTAAAGAAACTTGCAAAAAACATCAGAATACAAATTACGCATAAAGCAATAAAAAGTCATATACATATTAGGGATGTAATGGCATCAAAATTTCACGTTACAGTAATACCTCTGTATGAATGGCACGGTACGGTATTTATTGAGTCATTTACATAAAAAACAAAACTAATTAAGAGGCTCAAAAAAAGTACCAGAAGTGTTTATTTAACAGTTTACATGAACACTGAACATATCAATGGCACACACATTAACCATCTATCTGTAAACTTTGAAACAGGAACTTGCTAGATTGCTAGATGACGTCATATATCAATTTGCATATTCATTACATTAGTGTGTCATTATCTTGCTTCTCTGTGTTCTTATAATGTTCAACGCAACCTAATTCTCAATTTAACTGATATTTTTAATGGTTTCTGTTGTCAGAAAAACGGAATGAATATGAAATAGTGACTGAAATGCACGCCATTATAAG
>JAUCNO010000548.1:12915356-12941811 GCA_032353835.1 Enteromius viviparus | reverse complement strand
ACTGACTCTGTTAGAAATCTTATAATGGGCCATGGTTGGGTCTTCCACTGGGACAATAATCCAAACACAAACATCAAAATAAACACAAGTATTAGTCACTGAGCACAAAATAATGCTTTTGCCATGGCTGTCCCAGTCCTTTGACCTGAACCCTGCAGAATGAGCAGTGTTGGGGAAAGTTACTTTTAAAAGTAATGCATTACAATATTGCATTACTCCCTAAAAAAGGGAACTAATTACATTACTTAGTTACTTTTTATAGAAAGTAATCCATACGTTACTTTTGCATTACTTTTTAAATATGGGCAGAGCTTGAGTGTTGTAAAAGCCCTTTCACACAAGTGTAATTTATTAACCTCAGACTGAAGGGAAAAAAAACTACTTTTTACTTTTTTGAAAAAGTAGCTCTGTTATATTACTTCAGAATCAAAAAGTGATGCGTTACTTTACTAGCTACTTGGAAAAAGTAATATAATTACGTAGCTTGTGTTAATTGTATTGCGTAGCCCCCAACACTGAAAATAAGTGAGGTGAACTAAAGAGAAGCACCATCATGGAGCTGGTATTCTGAAGGATCAAGAGTGATTCTGCATGAAGGAGTGGTCTCTTTTCTCTTATCAAGTGTTCTTTAAACTCTTCAGGCATTACAGGAGAAAACTCAGAGCTGTTATTTTGGGAAAAGGACGCACTGTAGCAATAATTGGGTGCTGATAATTGTAGCTAACATGTATTGGAGACAAACATTTATTTCATCATGAGTTTTTCTCTCCATTTTCAATTGTTTTGCTTCAATGATAGGTTAGAATTTTGTGATTTTTATTTTATTTTATTTTGAATAAAAAAATCAAAAGGATAAACAATGCATATTTATTTTCACACTTACCTTTTTGCTTAGATTTACCAAGAGTGCCAATATTAGTGGAGGGCACTGTATATATAAGAGTTAATTTGCAAAAACAGATTGTATCGTTTTAACAATTCTTGTTGACAAATATCTTGTTTTTTCATTGTGCATTCCAGTTAATCTAAAAAAAAACATGCTAAAAACATGACAACATAATAAAAACATGAATTTTAAAAATAAAAGACTTTTATTTTTGCAAATAAACTCTTCACAGTTGTATTACTTAATATTTTAATGTAAGCTGGTTTTTTCAGGTTTCTTTGAGTAGAAAATTCCAAAGAAAATTTGCTGAATAAAAGTCAGCAAAAGTCTCCCGCCATCAGGCCATCTGAAAGAGAGTCAGAATAGCTAATGAAAACATCACAATGATCCACAAGGTATCCACATGACTCCAGTCCATCAATTAACATCTGATGAAGTAAATAGATGCATGTTTGTAAGAACCATGTTTGGTAAGCAAGTGATTATATTTGCCCAAATATACTTTGATAAAGGAACACACTCCTCTACATTTAAGATGGCCTAGTACATTTACATTTTCGGTTAAACTATTCCTTGAAGTACTAATATTAAAAAAAAATCAGTAGATAGGGTTTGTGATTGACAGGCTAATGATACACATTTTGCCTGACAGTAAATTACAGATGTACATCAGTAAGTCTCAGGATTGAGCTGAGGAAGAAAGTCGCCTACACAGAAGCGCTCAGCTGCAGAGAGGGGGTGTTATATAGGAGGTGTTTAACTTTCACTGCAGTTCTGATGTGTGTGGGCCAGACTAACATTCACTGAGATCCTAGTGCCTCCACAGAGGTCTACATCAATGCTACTGTACTACTCATCCCTCAGACCAAAAGCCACAGAGACTCTTTTTAGCACAGTAATCGCTGATGGATTGCAAAAAAATACTGCATATTCGTCCATCACTGAAGCTCTTCTAAGTGTAAATTAGAAAGATTTATTGCATTCAAGTGGCATTTACATAAGTGACATGTTCCCCTGCATATCTATAAAGACTGCTATTCAGGGAAACAGATGCATTGTACTGTATAGTTGCTGAATGCATTGGATTATTTATTACACTTTCAGATTCCACAGAACCTGACAGCTTGTATAAGAATGTGTCCTGCTGAATTTTATAAAACTTTTTTATATATATAATAAGCACTGGGGAAATGTGGAGAGGGTTTCAGCCTGCTGAAGCGGCTCAGGTGTAATCATATACAGAGTAAGGGGCCATCTGTGTAAAAAAATAAAATAAATAAAAAAGAAAGAAAATATTCAGCCTGCCAAAGGCACTCTAGTCTGACTCGCAGCAGTCAATCAACCCTCACTTTACACATAATGCAGAAAAAGACACACCGACACAAACCAGCAGATTTCTCATGGTAGACAGTTTTGCACTTTGTGTCTAAATGTCTTTCTCGCTTTATATACAAGAAAACTTTGCAGGTTACATAATTTAAGCTACCGAAAGGAATTTGTGAAATGGAACAAGAAACTGTGAAACTATGGGATGCATTGAAAAAGAAATGCAAAATGACTATATACACTACTATTTAAAAGTTAAAGAAATGGATTTATTCAGATATTAGGCATTTTATACCCCAAATAATTTTTTCTTGCAAATAAATACTGTTCTTTTGATATTCCCATTCGTCATTTAATCCTGAAAAAATGTATGACAAAAATACTACACGCATTTCAAAATATTTTGCAATAGTAAACTTTTTAAATGGTAATATTTGAAATCATTACTGTTTTTTCTAAACTCGAACTTTTGGACAGCAATGCATTTATATATTACATATCATATAATTATATATGTGTACATCTGCTTTTCCATTAGCAATGAAAACATCAGAATCTTTGCTTTTAGCTGCTTGTTTGCAGATTAATCCTTATAGTCCAACCTCTATTAATCTCAACAGACCCTGATCAATTTTAATGACTTTTTGGAAGGTTTGCAAATACATTTTTCGCTCCCCAAGCTTGTCAGTGGCCTCTAGAGATCTTAATAACATGCGTGGAGCGCTGCAAAATATCTTAATTCCCTCCACGATGCGGCAGTGTTTACTGCTGTCCGAAGGGATCACAGTTATGAGAGACTGTGCTGAATTAGCTTTTGTTGTTAGCCTGTAATGAAATGCTTGGTCATCGCTCCCAGTGGTCCCGTCCTCATTAATCTGAAGGGCTGAGGCTGGCACAGGGCCGCAGGAATGAAAAGGCTGTTTGCTGTGCCATAGCAATCAGCGACGTGGCTGTCTGCAAATATTTGCAAGTGCTCTGAAATGCCTTGTTGAGATCTGTCCGGTGATGAGATCACAGAGGGCTCCGGTTTTAAATATCAGTCCTAAGGAAGAGTGCTTGTAAAAAGAAAAAAAAGGGGGGAAAAAGAAAATGCATTTCTGTTCTGGGTGACACTTATGTTAGGTTAGGTGTTATGTTATGTTATGTTATGTTATGTTTTATGTTATATTTTATGTTATGTTTTATGTTATGTTTTATGTTATATTTTATGTTATGTTATATGTTATATATTATGTTATGTTATTTGTTATATGTTATGTTTTGTTATGTTATATGTTATATGTTATATGTTATATGTTATATGTTATGTGTTATGTGTTATGTTATGTTACAGTATATGTTATGTTATGTTATATGTTATATGTTATATGTTACATGTTATATGTTATGTTATGTTATATGTTATATGTTACATGTTACATGTTATGTTATATGTTATATGTTACATGTTATATGTTATGTTATGTTGTGTTATGTTATGTGTTATATGTTAGATGTTTTATGTTATGTTATGTTATGTTATGTTAGCTTAGGTTAGGTTGTTTTTTTTTGGCTACTAATAGATTGCAAAGGTTTTCAGGATATATTGTAGTTTTAATTATAATATTTATCTATTTTCTGCGTGCATGTTGTATAAGGCTTTCATAATGCACCTGATTATTCTTGCTTTTAATTTTAGTCCTTGTTGTGCAGTGAGTGGCAAGGTTGTCCCTATTCTTGTGGCCACTAGGTGGCACTTTCTTTCTACAGTGCATGCATATTTTATTTCTTTGGTTCCTTTTCAGTCAAGAGTCAAGTCGACTGAAGAGCTTTCAACATCCAATGATGCCTGTAGCATGGACAGACTATAATTCCTTCTTGATCCAGTGAGCCCAAATACTACACTAATGATACACTGCTGGCACACAAAACATTGCACTTGCATGAGATAATGTCATATAGTGGATTTCTGCTGGGCAACAGTATTTGTATATTATGGGTCATTGCAAGCCTACATTTGTAGCATTTTGACACAACTATTCAAGTTTAAAACAGCATAATGTAAAGCAAGCGTGCTGAATTAGAGAGGGGATGTTAGGGACATGCCCCTACCAATATTCAGCAGCCACTTAATTGTCCCTATGGAAATCATTGTAATTGAACAATTAAATATATGTGTATGTAACCACTATTGTTTTAATGCCAGCCGCATGTGAAATAGGTCATGCTACTGATACTTCCTGAGAAGTAAATGCGCTAAAAAAAACACATACTTTCAAGAGCACACATTTAATAGATCGTGAAGTAACATATAAGGTTACTGAAGTGTTTCAAACATATGTGCACAGTTCAGATAAATTATACACTTTACCCTCATTAAGCTGTTTTGTGTTCATCTGCTTCTCCCGTTTGCACTTTTTACATTGATTCTCACTTTATATAGCCTAAATCATATGCAACATTTATTCTCAAATATTTACTGGAGTGCATACTAATAAATGTAACTTTCACTTCAATGGTATGAGATGATTGAACTATCACAGAGTCAGGTTCATTAAAACATTTTTGTAGAACGGAGTGGGTTCAGGAATCTTAAGATTCAGACCAGAACTTCGCGGTGGGCAGTTCGCAAGTTATTCGATTCAGATTGGGATTTCGGTGAGGATTTGCAAATCATTTGATTCAGAACGGAACTTCAGAGCATGCATCACAAATCATTAATTTTTGATTGAAACTTCTGAGCCTGGTTCCTGATTATCAAATCATTTTATTTAGATCAGAAGAATGTTAGAGCGGCTTTGCAAATCGTTTAATTCAGATTGGAACGTCTGAGCTGTTCCATGAATCATTTGATTTAGATCGTAATGTCAGGGTGGGGTAGCAAAGCATTTGATTTGGATCGGAACTCCAGTGTGGGTTTGTGAATTATTCGTTTCAGATCGGGAAGCGGTTTCCAAATGTTTTGGTCCAGATTGGGAGTGAGGAGCTAGTTCATGAATCATTTGATTAAGATCGGGAGCGGGTTTGTGAATCTTTTGATACAGATTGGGACTTTGAAATGTGTATTGTGAATCATTTGATTTAGTTCGGAACTTCAGAGCAGGTTTGTGAATCTTTTCAAATAATTAGATTCAGATCTGGACTTCAAAGTGTGGAGTGAAAATCATTTGATTTACTATGGGACTTTGGAACGGGTTTGTGAATCTTTTGATTCAGAGGGGAACTTCGCATATCTTGAATCATTTGATTTAGATCAGAACTTTGGAGCTTCCAGAACTGGTCGTTTCCAAAGTCAAACATCCCTTTTTTTATGATTTTCAATAGTGTAGAATTTAGTAGGGACGCTATTACATGACCAATATCCAGTAACTACTAAGTCTACTACTACTATTGCCTCTAGCAATCCTTTTATTCACATATCTGTTTTCACCCTGCACAGTCAGCTTATCATTATTTTGAGATAAACTCATAGGAATCCGCTGTGTGCTGATCAAGTATTTGGGTTTAATTCACAGTAACGAGCAGCTTGCTCTGCTTTATTCTTTATGTAATTGTCTAGCAGTGACACAAATATGCAATTCTTGAAATGATCGAATTAATTTAAGTCTAGATAGAACTGGCTTACGGTGCCATTGCTTTTCCCGGAACATACATATGAATCTCTGAACAATAGATTAAATTAATGTTTGGAGGTGGAAGATCTGATCACATTCTGCCAAACCGAACAACACTACCTAATTATTTGTTTACTTAGGTTTTGTTCAGAATTCACAAACATGGCAGACGAACAAATATCTGAACAGAATGCTTGACTTGGCAAAGTTTAATTCCATAAAATGCTGAAAAATATCAGTTTATGGAGGTGTAGTACATATGCTGTCATTTTAGCAGATTCCAGGAGACATGAAAAGGGTAGTTCACTCGCAAAAATGCAAGTTCTGTCATCGTTTTCTCATCCTAATGTTGTTCCAGACCTATGCAACAGATGTAAAATAACCTGTTAACATAACACATGTCCTATTAAATTAAAGGCTACATTCGATTTCCTATCTTTTTAATGTATCATTTGCAAAAAAAAAAAAGCAAATTCATTCTCTGCCACTAGGTGCTGCTTTTAGGGGGTTAAAAGCTCACAAACACTGGTTAAAAGCTCAAAACACTTCTTAAAATCGACCAATCATAGGAGGGATTTGGAAAGATGAAACATTGAACGAATCGTTTAGGAGTTGTTGAACAAATACAGTAAAATTTAGTGCATATTATAAGACAATTAATGATTTTTGCATGCATGGCAAACTCTTTGTTTAGAACTCCCAAAACCAAAATATGAAGCTTTCATAACTCATATAAGGGCACTTTGAAACATTACAATAGATTACCAGTGTAATTAGTAACCTAAATGACAGACTTATTATTTGTATTCTGCACTTTAAAAATAAAGCACAAAGTGATGGTTAAACATTTTCAAATCATTGTATATACAGTATATTGTATTGCATTTCTCCTCTAATAGTGGCATTTATTTCAATATTTCTGAGCCTGACACAAATATTTAGGCAAAAAAGCAAAGAGAATCGCTTCAGATCTTTTCAAGAACATGGAAGACAGACCATGAATTTCTCATGAAGCATGGCGGGAAAGATAAAGTTTGCAAGTTGCTTTGAAGTTGCTCTCTGTCATTAGTCTTTTAATACTTTAGGTGCTGTTTATAGAAGCAGTGATTAAATGTGCAATGATTTTAAGTGCTTTTTAAGAATACCGTTTAGCCCTTTAATGTGTGTTTTGTTAGATTACTTTGTAATATTGTTTTCTTTTTGTGATCGTCTGAAGTGATGCACTCTAACACCTCTTTATTAGGACTCTGATTTATTGGTCTGTGGGTTTAGTAACTCAATCTAGGCCAGCTGGTCTCTAAGGGTGTTTCGGAACTGTAAAAATCAAGAATAAGCTTTTCATGTTCAGTGATACATCAAGTTCAGAACACGCTCCTAGTTAGTAACAAGATCCCCAAGATCATCAATCATTTCCCTAACTCAAAGAAATAGCTTTCAGAAGCCAATATCACACACTATATAATGATTGTAAATTACTGAAATAATAAAACAAGGTATCATTAGTAACTAGATAAAAAATTTTGTTGAGACATCTTGCTAGCATGTTGCTAGCATTTTCTAGCATGATTAGCATGTTACTTGCATGATTGGCAAATTACTAGCATGCTGCTAGTATGTTTCTAGCCTGTTTAGCAAGTTACTAACATGTTGCTAGCATGATTAGCATGTTGCTAGCATATTACTATCATGATCAGCAAGTTACTAGCATGTTGCTAGCATGCTTCTAGCATGATTGGCATAATACTTACATGTTGCTAGCATGTTTCTAGCATGATTAGCAAGTTACTAGCATGTTGCTAGCATGTTTTAACATGATTAGCAAGTTAGTAGCATGTTTCTAGCATGATTAGCTAATTACTAGCATTTCTACCATTATTAGAAAGTTACTAGCATGTTGCTAGCAATATTAGCAAGTTACTCTTAGCCTCAGACGTCACGCCTACGGAACATTGGCTAAACTCTGATGCATATTGTACACTTAACTGGAAACCCTTTAGGAATGTCAAAGTCATCAAATGATTGGTTGAATTTTATCAGATTTCAGGGAGACGCGAGTGTCACGTTTATTTCCGGCCCGCCGGGAAACAAAGCACAGATGTGTGATTGCGGAAAAATAACTGCCGTGTTTACATAGGTGACTATGAACATTTATTAAGATCAGTTAAATGTTGGATTCTCAAAAGTATGCGAGGTTCCCAGCAGATCCAATTTTACTAGTTTACTAGTAGCATGACTACAGTGTGTTTAGAATTGAATCTTGACAGTTGGCAGAGTCTTGGCTCATCTGAACATTCTGTGAATGGGAGTCTAAGGGATTTTTTCCTGTTTTTTTTGCAATTTTGACTAAAATCAAAAGTCGGATCAGTTAGAAAATATATAGCAACTCGAGTCAGATCAGTCTGAAGATCTAGGCCAAGTTTGGAGTTTGTAGAGTTAAAGGTCTAGGAGGAGTAGTGTTTACAAATTTTAGTCTCAGAAGAAGAATAATAAGTTTAAGTCGGATATCAGTAAATTGGCTTTCTCAAGCCAACTTAATGATGCTAAGATTAGGAACAATCTGTCCTCTCCCATCATGGAAACCACACCTTCATTTATCAGCCCAGTTTCTGTGTTTGTTCTCTTTGGAAACACATTCTGACTGACACAGTAATGTAAATAACAGCTGCCCAATTATCATGATTAGTTTTCCTAGATTTTTCAACAGATGTACTGCTCCATCACGTCACCCTCTCACATATGCTAGCACTGTAATTGATTCTCTGCGAGGTTAATGGGGACATCTGAGGAGTTCCAGCAGGGCAGATGATTCCTCAAAATGTCTCAATCGAGTTTTAATAATTTTTTGGCGAAGGGAGAAATGAATCCACGTCTGACTTTATCACAGCTGTTAATAGAAGAGGTTTGTTATTAAAGAAATTTGACAACTGAAAAAAGCTGAAAGTGTTGAAGCTTTTGAGATAAAGTCAAAGACGGTTTAATTAAGCAGTGCTGGAGCTGATCAGTGTTGGGCTTTGTTTTTAATATGTTATTTTTTATGCTGTTATTCAACAATAAAACAATGTAACCTTCTTTTGGGAGAAAACACTTTGAAAACAGTTCTTAGTTGAAGAATGAAGAAATTATTTTTTTTCTTTCTGGTAGATTTTCTGGGTCTACATTTAAAGTTGGTAATTAAAATGTGTAAAGGTTTCTGTCTATAAAATGTTTAAAGTGATGTCACATTTTACTGTAACATGTTTAAAGTTTTTATCCCCAGAAATTAATAATAAAAAAATAAATAAAAGGAACAGAGGTACCAGTATTGGTACTGCTGATAATGCATTTATTCATAGCAAGAAAATATATGTATGATTATTAAATTGACTCATTTAAAATTTTAGATGCTATTGGTTACTAATTATATTAGTTTATTTTATATTTATGTTATTATTTAATTATTTAAAAGCACCAAAAAAAAAAATATATATATATATAAATATACATACATCGATTGTAGATAGATAGATAGATGTTTTTCTGGTGCTTTTAATCGATTAAAATAGTAAATGATAGCATCTAAAATTCAATGTTAATTAGTAATCATACCTATATTTTTGCTATGAATTATGAATAAAGACAATAGATGTGTGTACATCTGTCTGTGAATATATAAATTTTTATTTTGGAAGATAAAAAGGGTGAATTTCTTTACAGATGCATTCCCAGAATTCCCTGCATGAGCTATAATGATTCACAAGTTTGCGCTCCCTCATATCAATAATAATTATTATGTTAGCGGATTTGGCGTGCTGTCCAGGGTGAGCCGGAAGGACCGCGGCCTCCAAGCCCTAGTGATTTGAACCCTAGCGAGGGCAGAGCTCGGCGTCCGACTCAGACCCTGCATGCCCCCCGTGAAAGAAGGCACAAAAACGAGCAGAGGAGGAATGCACGAAAGATGAGATGCGGAAGGAAAGAAAATAGGTTTATTTTTATAGTGGGAAGGATGGATCTGATTGGCTGGTGAGATGAGGAGATTGATTAGATAATGCCGTGCCAGTCGTGGTTGATTTCGTAGGAGCTCCTCCCGAAACTAGTTTTTTTTTTACAAGACATCACTTTTCAAAACATCACATTTTATTTTTAATATGAGCGCCCAAATGGTGTTTTATGTTAGTAGCCTATAGTTGCACATAGCGTTATTATAACTGGTCAAAGTTTATTAACTTAAAATCATCACTTGATTTTTTTTCATTGTATTGTCTGTGAGTTAGTATATTTAACAGATCCACAGTTTTGTTGCTGTTAGTCAGGGCTGATAGAGCCGAGGTGACATTTGGTGACTGACGGAATATAGCGCCTCTCTTTAAAACCTCTGAGCGGATGATGATGATGATGGTGGTGGTGGTGGGGCGCGGGCACGGCGCCTGACGTGTCTCTTCATCATCAGCTGGCTGTAGTGGGGAGCGCGCGGTGGCACTTCATCGCTCTCTCCTCTCTCGCGCTCTCACATTCCGGCTCGAGCGCTGTGCCATGCGATCGCGTGCGTCTTCGCGTTCCAACCTCGCGTGCGCTCGAAACATCAGACACCGGCGAGATGCGGGAACTATAACGACAGCTCAGATGTTTGGAGGTTCTCCACTGGATTGTTGGTAAATGTTCCTGTCCCACTCTCTGACGACCATGCTTTATTTCCAGCTGGTGATCATGGCGGGGACTGTCATGCTGGCATATTACTTCGAGTACACGGACACGTTCAACGTGCACGTGCAGGGCTTCTTCTGCTACGAGACCGCGTACACGAAACCCTACCTAGGACCCGAGGACACGAGCGCCATCCCGCCTGCCGTGCTGTACGCAGTGGTCACCGGAGTCCCCACGCTGCTGGTGAGTCACTGAAGACGGTGCCTGTGCCAGTCACTTCATTGATTATTAGGTGCTATTGACCAGATTATAGTGATTAACATTGAAAAGTTCATTTATCGATCAATGAATGAATTATTGCATAAAAGCAGATCGTGCTTGAAGTTGATGTATTACAAGCTATTAGTTTATATAGATCATTGTAGATAAAACAGGATTATTGTTAAGCAAATTAAACTTGAGGTGATAATTGGTAGAAGTGTTATTGATTGACAAGTGATCAGTTGAAGGGCATTCACAGTTAATAAAAAGAATGATTGGATCAAGGCAGATTAGATTGATAAGTGATCTCATAATCTGATTTCATATTTACTTATCTGTTAAGAGTTGATAAATTGATAATTGACTGAAAGCACGTCAGACTTGAAACTGATTTATAGATTACTATAAAGCTTACTGAGTTTAGGATTTGTATGTAATTTTATATTGGTTTTCCGTGATACATTATTTGAATTAATTTATGAATTAATAATCACATGTAAGGCTATCAGATTGATGTGATCACTTGATACTGATTTTCTTTAATATTAATACGGATTTGAGATTTTGATATTGATTTTCATTTGCATTTTTAACATTATTAAATCAGAGATTGCATGCAAGCAAACCAAACTTGAGATGCAAAACTTGATTTATTTTTCATATTTATTTTTGAAGAGATATAATACATAAATACAGTATGCTGTGTGTATGATATTATAATTTTTAAAAAGTGATTTTTGTGTCTGTTTTAAATTATGCATCAGCATCACAAAATAATAATTACGTCATCAGAGTCTATTAAGACCTGAAATTGACTGCGATCACTTGATATTGGCTGTCTTTAATACTTCTTTGTACTGATTTGAGTTTTCGATATTGATTTTCATTTGTAGTTTTGCATTCATGGATTATCAAATGAATGATTGCATGGAAGGAAAGCAAACTCGAGATGCAAAACTTGATTTTGATTGATTACAGAAATGATTGCATGAAAGTATGAAGAGACTGAGACTGTTAGTGGTCTGATATTATTTTTTTGCCAAATGCCATGGGATAAGTGGTTCCATAATAACTATTCCAATATTTGTTTTAGATTTTGATTGGATAAGTGATTATCCAGGCTTGATTTCTGATTTGATATTTAGAGAAATGCATAAGAACACTTTAACGTGAGCAGTGTGGAAGTGATTGCATGAAAATAATTCAAGCTAGAAATGCGTAAGAGAGAGGTTTATTAAAAAGTAAATAAAAATAAATGTAAAAAAGAATATGGAATATGTGCAACAGTGCGGTGTGATGCTGGCAATTCTGTCTAAGATAAAGAAATAATGCACACCATAAGTCTTTAAGACGAGACTTGTGTGTGTGTGAGTCATAACTGTATTTAGTCGACACTGCTGTTCATCATCTCGTTCACATTCAGATACATTCCAACTCTGCTGATTTAGTATGTTTATTTATAATTTTAAGGTTATTTCTTAAACCTTTGCTTAGAATGCTTATTTTCACACATGCGGGACTGTATAATTAAGCAGATCCAGATATGTTTACTGCACATGTTCCATCTTGGTAAATCAGCATAATGAGATTTCATTATCTATGCATGCATAAATTAAACCTGCATATCATAACACCCCCTCTCTCTTCATATCTAGCTGAAGACGAAGGCTTTGATGTTAGATCACACCAGGCACTGCCCCACTACTGAATGCCATTAGCTTGACTCTTCACTGACAACCGTGTCGTTGTTGAATAACACTTGTTCATTGAAAACTGCTATTTTTTTATGAGGGAAAACAGCAAAGTGTGAGTATAGACATCTCACTGTCTGTAATTTAATGTTCACCAGCCCACATTATTTCATCAGTGGCAGTGACTCAATCTGAAGTGCCACCACGCTGGACCTTTGCTGCTCTGTCAGCTCAGTGTGCTTCTGTATCCAGTTAATGTAACAGATGAATGGGAGCAGATAAAACGTGAACTTCTCGGAGTTCTCTTTTGGTTTCATTATTTATGTTAGGATTGCATTTGATTGCACTCTATCATTTTGATTTAGATTTTTTTATTAGTCTGCTTCTGGTAAATATACAATAGCATGTCATGCAGATTTGCATTTATTGGTTGATTAATTTTTTTATTTACTTGGGCATTCAGTGGGCAATGTATAATTTTCTTTGGCAGGAAATTGGTTGGAGATATTTAATAGCAAGTATGCTATCCTTGAGCCAGGGTCTAAATGTAACATAGGTTACACCTGCCATAAATATGACTTATCCATAAAAGTATGACTTAAATAAAAAAATAAAACAACAACAGATTTTATTAATCAGGGGTGATTAAGACAGGGGTGATACAAGCCGAATTCATTCAATAGTTGTCTCATTAATTGTTTTAAGTATAATAAAAGTTACATTTTTTTTATTTCATTAAGTATTTTTATTTGTAATTATAGTTTTAGCTCCTTTTTCTTTGTATGCACTTAAAAAAAAAAAAAGGTGCTTAAAAGGTTCTTCACATCGATGCCACAGAAGAACCATTTGGTTCCACAAAGAAGCATTCAATCTGGTTCTTTAAAGAACCATCTCTTTTTTTTTACATTTTTATAATCTAAAGAACCTTCTTCTAAAGTACCTTTCGTGAAACAGAAATGTTCTTCAGATGTTAAAAGTTCTTTATGGAACCATTCTTCTATGACATCATGAAGCACTTTTATTTTTAAGAGTTGCATTTTTACTGTTGAACCTTGGTAAATATTTTTCTTAAATTAAACACTTTTTTTACTTTGCCTTCAGATTTCCCACACCTCATGGGTTGTCCCTTTACATGTCGATCAAACAGTTTATTCCTGTTGACTAGAATAAACTGCAGCACGGACACAGCCAAATGTATGGCAGTAGTGTTTATTATGTTAAGCTTGGCTGGTATGGCTTCATAGATTGAATGCAAAAACAGATAAGTGGAGGAAAGAAAGTTATATATAGAACACTTATTTTCTGTGATTCCCTCCTAGACTGTTTCCAGACTCAAAATAGATGCATTTTTCATTTACAGTGCTGTCAGTTTATAAGTGTTGCTACATGGCAGCTAGGTTGTAATTTTTTTTTTCCCCCAACACCTTTTTGAGTAGCACAGACAGATATTGGCTCGTGTTTTTCTAGACAGAAAAAAATAACGATCTGGCTGATACGTCGCAACACTGTGACCCCAGCCAAAGCTGTCGTAAAGAGAGATGAACTCTATCTCCACAAAGTACTGCTCATAAACTCCACGGCGGACTCATACTGAAACCATCACGCTGTGATTTGTAGTCTGAAAGGCTTGAGGTAAAGATATGAGCTTCAGAGAGAGATATTGCACAATTTGAGCTGATATTGGCAAAAATGACATTGATGTGTTGAGGTACGGATTATAGGGGAAAAGCGAATGATTAAAGAAATTCCTCAACATAATAAGTTAGCTGCCGGATTTGGATGCGATGGTGCGATACCACACGTAGACAGTCAGACGTTTGGATAAGGCAGACTTGTATTCCTGTCACATCTTCATTTAAAGCAGATTACAACATAAAATCCTATTTAATACTGATAAATCTGCTGATAATGAATGGAATTTGATGATCACTGTCAAATGTGCTAAACCACAACAAAGCCCATTCTTCATTAGAGATTATAATGAGCAAACTTTGAGTATAATCATTTTACCCACACATTTAATGACTTTTCATGATGACTTGAGTAAATGAGTTTCTTTCTTCTTCAGAACAGATTTGGAGAAATATAGCATTACATCACCTTCTCACCAATGGGTCCTCCGCAGTGAATGGGAATGGGTGCCGTCAGAATGAGAGTCTAAACAGCTGATAAAAGCATCACAATAATCCACACGACTCCAGTTAGTCAGTTGTTGTCCTGTGAAGTGAAAAGCTGCATTTTTGTAAGAAACAAATTGATCATTAAAAAAAAAAGGAGAACTCTCATTCTGACGGCACCCATTCACTGCAGAGGATCCACTGGTGAGCAAGTTCTCCAAATCTGTTCCTATAAAGAAACTATCTCACTTACATCTTGAATGGCTAAGGGTGATTACATTTTCATCAATCTATCATTTCTTGGTGAACTGTTCCTTTAAGATGCAATGTGCCAGTTATTATAACACCTTACCTATTGAATGCCAAATACATTCTCATGCACACTCGTTAAGATGTCCCCTATCATCATGTGCCCTTGAGCAAGACATTTAACCCAGATTGCTCCAGGGGGACTGTTTCTGTAATAAAGACACGCTGAAGTCACATAGGACAATAAAGCAATTACCACACAACTAATAACTATAACTAATACACTAATAAAAGCATGCACATATTTATCTGACTCACTTGTAGAAATAAAGCTTCCAATTAGAGTTTTACAGCTTGATGTCATTTCAGGTTAGTCTCATAGAAATATTTTATTCATAAGAAATAATATTTAAATGAAAGGAAAATCCTGGTATTATTACCTTTTTTTGCTTTGAAAATGTACTGCTACTGTCATACTGTAAAACAAATGATGTCTGAACACGTTTTCCTTTTAAATCAGTGTAAACTCAAATGCGTTGCAAATACTTCTATGATAAATACTTTATGATTTAAATATTATATTTTGTGCACATTAATGATTTATAAAGGGATTATATATTGATAGTCCCAAAATATGCCTCGCATAATTTTTCTCCTTTATTTTCTTTTGATCATGGGGTGAAATATGACGAGATGCATTCATTAAAGTTTTATTCAATTCATTCACAAATAACTTGTTATTGGTTCTCTCTCTCTTTTCTTTGACTACTGTATGTGTGAGTGTTTAATATGTACAGTACTGTCATCGAAATGATCAGTGCATTTCAGTATTCAATATTCATTTCTTTGAAATTATGGTAGATTAATGATTTTATTAAATAAAATAAAATGATGATATGAGGTAAAATTATCAATGAAAATTCTTGAATTGTTAAAAAGCCCTGAAGAACCTTTTATTTCTTTGAGTGAAGTGTCTCTCTCTGACTTTGAAGCCGGTGAATTAGTGTTTTTTTCTGATATGCTTACACACTTTTTTTAAACCACAGATACAGATGACAGCCGTCTGCTTCATCAGTCAGATGTGATCGAATAGATCATCATCTTCTTTCATATTGACTTGTTACAGATTTTGAGGCTTTCCAACTACTTTTTTATATCTCGGTGTACACTTTTATCAAAGTAGAGTTCACAATTGACTTGTGACTGCCATCAGGGACATTTTAACAACCGTATCCATTATCGAAAAACACAATTTAATGGCAAATCCTCCATTAAAACATATGTAACTGTTTCCGTTTAGCAGTTGTGGACTGTTTATACTAAAGTGTAAAAATGTAACCTGCCGTTTATGTAATCGTAGATCATCAAAATGCAGTAAATGACTTCACAATTTATAGATAATCACACTTGTTCTGTTCATTCCCACTTCTTATATTAAATGTATTTTGTCTGGCAGTTCTTTCAAATTGTGTATCAATAAGTAAAGCACTTAAGATTACAAAATGAGCAAGTGATTTCAAAATATTTTAGTGTTCTGCAGTGTGCAAATAATGTGTGTGAGTTTCTGGCAGTACTAACCACAAACAAAGTCCCTTTAAGCAAGTCAGTTCACTTGGCAGCCATCTTGGTAATGGAGATGTATTGCTGTTTTAACTTATAGCACTCTGTAGTAGAATTATATTGATTCTTTTATTGGCTGTGTGGATTATTTATGGGCTCAAAGACAAGAGAATTTGGTGTCCATATCAAGTTAAATTTACACACGCGATTTTCTTTTTATCCATAGAAAACATATTAAATGCGAGCAAAGTGTCTACTTTCATGTTTTAGATAACTTTTATGTGACAATAAACACATGAGTGCAACAATGTTGCATCGGCAGTCATTTGTTAGTGTGAAAATAAAACCACGTACTCACTCTGACCTGCATATTAAAATTATATAAAATAATTAGTGATAGTGTAAAATTTTATTATTGATTAAAAAATGATTGATTATGTTGATTAAATACAAATTATAAAAAGAAAGAAAAATATTTCTGAAAAAGGGGATTTTTTTTCTCAGAAATAAATAAAAATTAAACCGAATCTATTCTAATATAAGGAAAACAAGATGTATTCAACTTTTTTTTTTTTTTTTTTTCTTCTTGAAAACCCCTCCCTATCTTTAACAAACAAATATACTATTACCATACTCTTTCAAAGTTAGTTTGAAACATTTTTCAAGACCTAGGAGGTATGGAAGCTTCCGTTTCCACCATCTAAGAAGAAAAAACATGATTTGGTAAACTATCATTATGAGATACTATGTCATAATGATAGAATTATGACATGTTGGAATGTTAGCTATTTATCTCATAATTAGGACTTAATTTTATCATTTTGGTTTGACAATTTGTTTTTTTTTAATTTAAGTTAAAGATTTTCTGTCTCATGATTTTTTGTCTCATAATTGTGTTTTAGAAAAGCATGATTTTGTTTCTTATGTGATAAAAATGAACTTCGATATACTGGTTGGTATTGGTAATTATTTTCCATTTTCTAGGAGGAAGTTATAAGAAATCATTCTTTTTCCTTGGTTTTCTGAGATTATCCAACACTTACAGCACGCCATTACTGAGATTTTGTTGTGTTTAAATTGCTTTTGTTTATGTCTCGGTGGTCGTGATATATTCATAATCGTCTGTCAGTTGTCTTTTCACATCCCACTAATGACACTGAATTCAGTGGCTAAAGGGTTTCTGTATAAAAAATTATTTAAAAATGTAGCTTTAAAAAAAAAATTTGACTTTTGTATGTTCTCCTTATTCAGTACATTTAAATAAAAGACCTCTACATTTCTCTCAGACCAAAGACTCTCTGTCAACAGAAAATGCGCCACGAGGAGAATGAAATAGCTGTTCATTAACACAGTCCAAACAAATATCACTCCATTGTCAACAGCGATCATCTGGGCCTTACAAAGCAGCGAGAAACCAACAGATGTTCATGTCTGGCTGAGTGATCAGGATTTCATGCTTGAATTGCTGTGTGTTTATAGAGTTTTAGCCCATTAGGTTGGAAATGGTTGAGTATACTGGCCCAGTGTTGGGCATTAGCTTCGGCCTACACTTCATGATTGTGCTGTAATTTAATAGAGTGACGAGATGTAGAAACAAGAGAATATGTTACTATAAAACCGTTATTTAACAGCTTTTAATCAAAGTCTGTAAAAATAAGAAGGAAGGAAATTGGTTCAGATGCATCCTTTGGATGTTTCTTCTTCTTCTTGAGATCTACGTGCAGGTACATAGTGTAATGTTGAGGTGTTCCTGCTCAAGTGGAGGACTGTAACCTCATGCTCGAAGGTTTACCCTGATTATTCTGATGCAGATTAGTTCTTTGTGTTCGTTAGTTCTTAAAACCATCTTTGGTGTGAAAGAACCCGTTTCAGAATGTTAACAGGTTTTAACCAGTTGAAAAAAAAGATTTAATGTACTTGTGACAGGCCGTTTAAAACTGAATCTAGTGCTTAACCACTGACAGTATAAACACTCAGTTTAAAGCTAATTTATTTAACCTACTTTTAGACCTCCTGTTGCTATTCTGGCAGTGAAACCATTTTAGTTTGCTAATAGTAACTCCTATAAAAGAATCCTTACAACAAGATTAACCAGTGATGTAAGTTTGGGGGTGGGGCTATTGGTTTGCTTGACTAATGAGAGATAGGGAACACGTTTAGGGAAACCCATAGTGGTATAAAATTGGCATGCATTAACTTGTCTCATTATTCACTGTAAGAAAAAAATATGATTTCATGATCTATCATCATCAAATCTATTAATTTATCAAATAAATTGCATTCCTTTTTTAGCAGACATCACCAAGCTCTCTTATTTTTCAGCCCTCTTAGTACCTGTCATATAAAAACAATATTTCACAACCCAATAATGTCGTAACGGATACAATCCAGATATTTTTTTCTCCTCCTGTGAGTTTGTTGCATTTTAATATATTATACATGTATATTTTACCATGGTAAATCTTAAATTCTCCTAAATTACTTTTTGTCAACAAATAGGCTATGATGTAATATGTGATTAATCTGATTAATCAACACCTTGTGTAAGTAATTTGACTGGCAGCCCTGGTTTGAATCTATTTCCTGATGGATGTAGAGATCAAACAGAAGCAGTCATGTGTTTCTTAACTGGCTATGTTTTTTCTTTCTTTTTCTCTTGTCTTTTCTGATCGTTTTCTCTTCTGCTGGATGCTCATAACCTAGATTCTGCAGTATGTATGTGTGTAAAGCCTTGAGCGCTTGTGCTACTGTTTTGAAGTAAGGAGGGGGGCAAAGAGGCCACCAAACTCTTACGCTTCTCTACCCAGATTTTTTATGTGGAGGTTTATGCAGTTTGAGAATGTGAGATTAAGTCGCTCGGCTTTTGGAAGTAGAAGATCCTGCTTGCATCTATAAGCCCCAACAGCAAACCCTTGAGGAGCTGGACAAGCTCTTAAATCACTCTGACAGATCAGGAAGAGCCTCAAGCTCATGTGTGTTCGTATCCTGGTCTCGTTACCTCAGTCAAACCAGGATCTCTGCGCTCATGAACTGACGAAGAGAAAGAAATGTCTCATTAGTTTTATTGCAGATAGAGCTTACTTTAAATGCCTAACATCTATGGAGTCTAAAATTCATTTTTGATGATTTGAATTTGCCCGATTTACTTGATGTGATTAAGTGATGATTCAGTCTTAGATGAAGTATCTATTACTATATGTGATGTTATTCTGAATGTGGCAGAGTATTAAACAACCACTGAGAATGAAATAGATTATGAAGGGGAGGGGCTAAAATGAGAGGGCTTGATGACATCAGCAGAGTAAAAAAGTCGTTTCACAGGCCAGTGAACCACAGCAAGAAAATTAAGACCACAACAAGAAAATTAAGAGAATTTTAATAAATGGATTTTAAATATGAAAATGATTTTAATAAATGTAAGTGTTTTTATAGTTTTACATAAATATTTCAGAATTTTTTTTAAATATTTGAAGCATATGAAGCAATGAGGGTCAAGTAGGCAATGAAGAATACATTTTATCAATGATATCAGTCTAACTGACCAAATTATTTAGTCTTATAGAGTAGAGGCCTGTAGTCAAAGCAAGGCTTCTGTCTAGAACAATATTGCAACACTTCATCTACTAATGGATGCAAATAAGGGCAGAACGAACTCTAATTTGGATTTATGGGACAGAAATAGCACCCATTCTCATAATGAGCATCAGCACAATAAAACACAACACATTTATTTTGATAGTGATTTGCAGAGGCAAGACTGGCAGGCTTTAACAATGCAGTCAGGGACTAATCAATATCTTGCTTCTGTTTCAAGCTCGTTGTCATTTTATAAACTTTTTTCATTTAGCCTTTTTTTTTTTAAATTGACAACTGAAAATTGGAGCTTGCCAGACACTCATCTTTTTTTTATACTGGGTTATATACCAGATAAAATCCTAAATGTTTTGATTGTGTGGTGTTTTACTTGGAGTGTTAAGAAACCATACATAATAAGCACTCCTCACATTTTCTCCAGAAAATATTACAATATATTGGTAAATTGTAATTGAGATGTTTGACATTTTCTGATGTTCCGCTCTGTTTCAGATCACCGTGACAGAAACTGTGTTGTTCTTGATACAATACACATCGAAAGACCTTGACAGTCGAGAGAAAACCATTGTGACCGGGGACTGCTGTTACCTCAACCCTTTAGTGCGGAGGACTTTCCGTTTCCTCGGTATGTCATGGCTTTTCCACTTCATTTTATGGATCCTTTTATGGAACCTTGTGCTTTCAGCCCTGGCATTCAATTTACAGTTAAACTGTGAGAATTACTTGGGAAGCGTTTTGTTCTACTCAAAAGAAAGAGAGGTTGCACCAACCCACGGTAAGTACACTAGTGTCAAAAACCCTTGAATATGAGGTTATAACCAGTGATGGAAGGTATCTGAAACTCTTTAATTTATATTAGGGACTATTCACCTAAATAAAAGTTGCCCTCATTTATTTATGACTTCTGCACAACACAAATGGAACATTTTGTTTTGGAAAACAATTGATCAGGTGCTTCAGTACTGGGAATGCATCCTGTTTTTCTATATGATCTACATGTGGTTTTTTGCTGTGTAACCTCACGTGCTCTACAATATGGTGATGGAAAAGCCTCTCCAGCCACGTCACGTGCACTTAATACAGTTTAACAAATTAAGACCAGACTTAATCTGAGCTGTCTGTCTGTCTCTCTTCCTTACTCTTTCGTTCTCACAGTTAATTTTTTTTCCCCTTTCCACTCAGTTTCTCCCTCTAATGCTTTAGTGTTTTTTTGAGATAACGAAGCAGCAACGTCATGGATTATTAGCCTGATCCTCAGAGAAAATCCACTTCCATCTCCTATTAATTTCTGCATTAAATGGTTCCCGTTCACCCACAGACGCTTTTATTTTCCGGCAGAACGTACAGTACTTTAGTCATAGTTTCACAGTTTGCTGCACCTCGTCATCCAAGCTGCAGGATTGTTGGACATCTGATGGCATTAGCTGTCTTAAAGACAAATCAGATAAGCAGAACTGTTCCTAAGCCTCCTACAGGGCACTGAGAAGATCACCTTTACTTTACTGACAGCATCTGTCACTGTTCAGCATCAGTCAATGTGGCCTAGAGGAAATCGGATCTAACTGAGACCTCTTTTTTCTTTTTTTTGTTTTTTTTTTACAACACTTGACACGTTGAAAGCATGTATGATCAATTACATTCATGTCAATCTCATGTCATTCCAAACCTGTTTGACTTCTGTGGACAAAAAAACCCAAAAAAAGGCAGAAATGAAGAAAAGTCATTATTCCTGCAATGTATAAAATACATTGCATTTCTCAAATCCCATTTACTTTTGACATCAGTGGCACCAAATGGACACCAAACTAAATGTAATTTATTACATTATATGTAATTTATTAATACTTTATTGAGTATTTAAACACATTAAATTTATCCAAAGTGATATAAACCTACAGTATCTTTCATATGCATGTATTAACCTTTTACATTTAATGAAAGGTTACTGAAAAAATCAATAGCAAGTTTCCACAAAAATATTAAGCCAGACAATTTTCAATAATAATAAGAAATGTTTCCTGAGCAGCAAATCAACATATTAGAATGATTTCTCAGCAATAATGTGAAGATAGGAGCAATGGCTGAAAATTCATAAATTACATTTTAAAATATATTAAAATAGAAAGCGGTTATTTTAAAGGATTCAAATATTTCACAATAGAACTGTATTTTCAAGCTGATGTCAGATGTCATGTGTGTTTCCAGATGGTGGTGGCTGCTTGAAATGAAAATGTTTTGAAGATGTCCCTGTTTTGTCTGTGGTTTGATGACGCTTCTCAGCTGAAAAGCATCAAATGAGACCAGTTGCTTCGTGACCTAGAGTCACTGGCTTGTGTTATTTGCATAATGACTCACGCTGCGATGTTCTCCGGGAGAGATTAAATTTAGAAAATGGCTGTGGGTCATGGTGCACACTCAGGCAGGCTTTTTCAGTAATGTTTCCCCATCTCTCTGCCTGAGAAGAACTCTTGGTTAACGCCAACTCTTCATATCAAAAATGATTGTGAATGAAAACAGAAAACACTTCAAAGAAGTGCATTTGTGGCAGAATCATTAAATAGCTCCTGTTCCTCCTTCAAGTTATATCAGTGAAGTACAAAATCTGGTGTATTCTGGAACGATTTGAACTCAAGCATGAAGTATCATTGGGAAGGTAATGGATTTAAAAAAAAAAAAACAGACATAATTGGATAAAATCTTTTATTTTCATTTGAGGCCAGTTAATGAGTCATGTTTTGTAAAAATTATTTTTCAGCCTAAAGCAAAATCTAAATTATGTTTTGGATCTACCCATTTCACAAAACCATAATAATATGTGTATAGTGTTAGGATATGTGACCGGACCTAGAAAAATGAGTCACAGTGTAAGAGTTTCAAAAGAGTGATTTTGGAAAGAGGAGACGCAAATGAGAGTAAATACCCAAAAAATTTTCAACATTTTTCAATGGAATTTTTTTTCAACATTTAAACACAAATAAAAAAATCTAAATTGTTTTTTTTTTTTTGGAAGTCTGTTATTTAAAATCTGTTTGGTTCACGTCCCTGCAGAAAGTTTCATTTGATTTCATTAGTTGCTATATAACCAATGAAAAAGTAATTTTAAAACATTTACATTTTAAAGTAATTGAAATGTATTTTTAGGAAGGCAATAATGTCCTCTAGCGGTCTCCAATCTGCGAGTTCAGGCATACATAAATTTAAAACAGTCCCAGTACAACATTTTAGGGCTAAATGGATAAAAATGGTCTCATTTTGCATAAAACACCTTAAAGTTTAACACATGGGTGGAATAATTAATTATTATTACTGTATTTGTTTAAGCTCTCTTGCTGCTCTTGGGGCGGTGTGCATCTCACGTTTATAGCACCCTCCTTTCGGGTGTTTGAAAAGGCTAAACTCAACAGCGGATTGGTCTAGGCATTTGATCAATGTATTTTTGGACAGCGCTGACTGGTAGCTTTTCATACATATCATACACTACGTGATGACGTAATCGGCCATCATTTAATTTTTATAATTAGAATATTTATTTTTTAATGTTAGTGAATCTAAAAATACAGTGCAGCCAGTGTTGTCTGATTCACTAACCAATGATTCCTTTTAATGAACCATTCAATTTGAATCAGTTGAATCTTTCCAAATGAACTTGAGTAGATACAAATGAATGCTAGTTAATTTAACAAATTTATACAGATTTACAGACGACAATGTTTTTTTTTTTTTAGTGTCCACACAGTTGTTGTGATAACTGAGGGAGGGTGAATAAGCCATATTTAGCTTCAGTTTGTCAGTGTCAAACTTTTTATGTAGCCAATGTGACAGAAAATAGAATTGATGGAACGCCAGCCGGTGACATTATAAGATGGCCTTTTTATGCCAACCCCAACTTGCAATGTTGAGTCTCCTAGTAAAACAAGACCAATATTTTCCCTCCAAACCATCTGCCAAACTTGTTTTGCTACAGTATGTGTCATGTAACAACTTTCGCAAGGCGTTCTTCTGAGTGGCTGTATTTACGGAGGGAAACATGCTAAACGGGGCTTTGTTAATGTTGTCTGAATACGTCTGCCAACAGTTATGAAAATGACTTATTGTTGATACAAGTTTTTCCATGGCTATAATAATAGCCTTGTCAAGCCTGTCATTCTGTTGAGCTGAAAAGATGTTCCAAACAAAAAGAACATGACATTTAGGAGTGAAGGAGAAAAACGGAGCTCTTTAAGAAACAATGGTGACTTCCTGTTCCTCTGCCAATATCTACCATTGTAAAACTCCTCAGAACATAAGGGAATATTATGAAGGGAGAAGGCTAATTTGTGATGTGTCCATCATGATTTGGGGTTCCTCTAGCTCAGTGGTTCTTGTTTTGCTTCAGATTCTTCAGTTGGTGTGCCAATAATTGTTTTGTTGAGATTTTTGTTGATGAGGTCATAGTTGGACTGCTGTAGGTAAAATATAAATCATTACAGTCTCCGGATTGATCCAAAGAACAACTGGTGTTTCCTAGGTCCAAAATAAATGAAATATAATTAAATATATGTATATACTGTATGCATGCATGTGTGTATTCACACTACCAGTCCAATGTTTGTGGTAAGAAAGATACTAAATAAAATAAAATTAATACTTTATAAATAATTAAGAAAGCTTGAGAATGACATGCACTTTGAGCTCTTTTAATAGAGGTATTATGGTTTGGTTTACAGAGCAGCGATGAGAAAGACTCTGTTCAATTATGAGGTTTGGTTATCATCTCATCAACTCAGAACATTAGCTCCACTAATGCGTCCTCACAGCTCAGCGGAGAGATGTGTGCCACTGTGGAGATCACCTAGTCTTAGTCTTATCCATCCCATTAATGTGCTTAAGTAGGAATTTTCGGTTCTGGTACGCGTTGTGCTAACCGAGCCCACATAAAGAGGCCAAGCGCAACCGCTGAATAATTGAACCAATTTTTTCAGGTCATGTTTGTCAAATACATATTTTAAGCCCCATCTTGATGGATTCTCTTTAAGGGATTATATACTTTTAATACCAAATGTAGGCAGGGAATTGTAATATCTAATATAAAAAGTGTTTAATAGTCATATTGAGTTTTTTTTCTGACTATAGCTATTCAAAATCATGGTTTTTTTTTTTCTCCATAGGTGTATACATGTTTGGCCTTTTCACCACAGACATCTTTGTGAATGCTGGTCAGGTGGTAACGGGGAACCTGGCCCCTCATTTCCTGACAGTGTGCAAACCCAACTTCACAGCTCTGGGTTGCCAGCAAGCTCTTCGCTACATCAGCCATCAGGAAGCCTGCACTGGCAATGAAGATGACATCCTACGAGCCCGCAAAACCTTCCCTTCCAAAGAGGCGGCGCTCAGCGTGTACGCCGCTGTCTACATGGCTGTGAGTATCTCAGAAATCCACCCCAGCCTCACTGGAAAAATGTGCCTGTGTTTACAATTGTTTACAAAAAAGTTTACAAAATTAGCAAAGTCATACATATAGAATTGGTTATGTATATATTGCAAACATCAAAAATTTATTATAATTATGAAGGTTCTTATTTTGGTTTTAGGAGTCCCCAACAACAAGTTGATATACATGCAAGGTCAATAAACACTTTCAGTGTCTTATAATATGCATTTATTTTTCCTTACTTGCCCACTGACTCCCAAACGATTCGTTTAATGCTTCATTTTTCCAAACCCCTCCTTTGTGTGACGCTAATCTGCAGTCATTGACCGATTTTGTTTTTATTTCATCATGCCTGTAATGCCTGATAAAGCAGTGTTTGTGCTTTGTGTACAGCTGTTTTTACCACTCCAAAAGTGGAACCTAGTGGCAAAGAATGAACTTGCATTTTCATTCAGACCAACTCAAAAAAACCAAGTGGGCGGGCAATATGTTAATGTTTCATGTTGTCATCAACTTAAAATGGCTTGGGATTCTTTGTAAAAATGACTTGTTTCAATGATTCAGAGTCAGCTCTGTTTTTTTTTTTTTGTTGTTGTTGTTGCGAGAGACACAGTAACTTTATTTAAAACTTTGTAGTAGTGTTGTCACGAAAATTTCACACCAAAAATGTCACACCAAAACATCAGTATTCGGTACCAATACCAGTGTTTCGGTACAAAAGCAAAACACAAAAACACTTTTACATAAGAGGACTTTTATTTAATCAAACAGCGCAAAGTATATTTCATAGCCTAGAACTGCTTTTCTGATGGACCGATTTTAAAAATACAAACATTAACCATACAATTGTACTCTAACACACATATTTTGGCTACACAGGTTATTTAAAAGCCTCTAGTGTGTAAAAATAGTACACTATTATGTCCTGTTTTAAATGCTGTAGGAGCATGATAAATAGTTAATAAAGAAACTATGCTAATAATGTGCAATAACTTTATGTATTTTCTAAAAATAAGCGGGAATTTCAAGTTGAATTTAGCTCCAGAGCATGTAAAGCTGTTACTGTTGCCTAATATTCTGACATATCAAAACATATTGGATTAAACGGAAAATATGTGTTGTAGAGAGCTGCAGCAAATGGCTTTTAA
>JAUCNO010000548.1:12889291-12915256 GCA_032353835.1 Enteromius viviparus | reverse complement strand
CTCAGTATTTAGATTTTTCTGTACCCTCAGATTCCAGATTTTCATATAGTTGTATCTCGGTCAAATATTGCCCTATCAAATCAAATCATACATTAATGGGATGCTTATTTATTCAGCTTTCAGATCATGTATAAATCTCAATTTTGGAAAATTAACACTTACAACTGGTTTTGTTGTCCAGGGTCACATTTATTACTTTATTTTCGTTATTGCTGAAAACCGTTACAACAGGAAACCATCATGCTTTTTAGGGGTCTTTGATACATAAAACAGATTTTTTACAAAAAAAATTTTTTTACATTATAAGTGTCTGTTCTGTAGTTATTATTTTTTTAAATCGAATATGTATTTGTAAAGTATGTATGTATTAGACTAAGTTACTTTTCTACTGTATCTATTTTTCCATTATTTATATTTTGTCAATTATAATACACACACACACACACACACACACGTGCACGTGTATTATATGTATATATATATACATATATAATCTAGCATTGACATAACTAGAATTTCATGAATATACAATTGTTAATTACAGTTTAGGATATATGATATAAAAAATGTTATGCCATAATAATTTCTGCCATAAAATTGTTGTCTGTCATCTCTGTATTGATGCATTCCTACACTGAGTATGCTGTGCTCGAATTGCACACAAACCAGAGCCAATGCAAACAAAGCATCTAATTAAAAGATCAGGTTGGCAGCTTCACCTAAACGTCTCTGGCCAGCAATGGGCACGTCGTCTGTGAGATGGACTTGTTTCAATGAGCATGTGCTGATTGTGTGGTTAGACCTGCATAGCTGCGTTAATCTTTAAATAGTCCTGAATAAATTTAGCTTGTTTAATATCTGCCAAGGACCCCCCCAACCCACTGGATGAAACCTGAGGAGATGAGACAATGCCGTGGATTAACGTTGACCTTTGTAGTTCTGACATTCACCAATTTTACTTAATTAACGGCAAGCAGCCTGCCCCTGACCTTTTGTCATGCGAGCTGTCATTGGAAACCTTTCTGTTGACTTGAATAGGAATGCTATTTGTTAAAATAATCAGTGGCGGACTGGCCTATGCGACTCGTCAGGCCTGGCCAGCACAATGGGCCGTGACGATCTTGGAGAGCCTCATTCACACGGCACCGCAGGGACCCACGCCGCTTAAAAATATCACCTCTCCTCATTACCTGTTAGTCTGGTGCGTGTGTGGGGAAGGATGGAAGACACATTTACCTATGGATTCACATCTCTGATGTCCAGAGAGAACGTGGCGGTGTGATCAGAGGTGTCTGCTCTCTGCATGAAGGTGATGATCATGGATTTTTTTCAGAAATCTTGTCCTCACTTAATCATGTTTTCACCTCAATAATGAGAGCAGGGTAACGAAAAGAGATTCTGCACATGCTGGCAGGTGATTTAAACTATGTTGCAGTTAAATACAGTTTAAAAGCAAATCTTTATATGACAAAATGGAAGTTTTAATAAATTCTTTTCAGGTTTTTTTTTTGTGTCTTAATATTCACAATATATTTATTATGATTTTGCTAAAATGAAGTAACATTAAAAGTATCTAGATTAATTTATAATGCATTTTTGATGAGCTTCCTGATTATATTTTCTTTGCGATCCGTTAATCCGGGGAGTTAAGACTAAGATGTTTTAATAACATTTCTGATTTAACTCAGAAAGTTTGATCCTTTCCAAATGAATCCATTTAAACTGTGCATTTCAATTAATTGTTTTGATATTTTTATTTGATGATTCATTGCTTCAAATCTTTTGAATCAACGATTCAGTTTAGAAAGTCTAATTCGTTTGTATCATCCCTCAGAAATATCCCTCAAGGCATTTTGAATTTATTAAAATTTAACATAATGTATATAATTATTTCTGTTTATTACTGTATTGTTATATCATTGCATGAAAAATGCATATATAATTAATAATAATAATATTTATAACAATAAATAATTGTAATTGTAATTAAAATATATATATATATATATATAATTTAATGAATTAAATAAAATCCATTAAAAAAAAAACATGCATTGAGTATAACTTTTACTCCCTGTATAAAGGTCTTACATTAACTAATTTAATTTAAATTTTTAATTTTAAATGTGTTCAAAAGTGCTTTTTAATTTAGTTTTATTACTTAATTTGTATTAATTGATTTTGCCATAAAATGAAATAAAATGAAGTTTATATACTATATGTTTACTAAACACAACACATTTAGATTTTATTTATTTTTAATGTATTCAACATTTATGTTGATTTCTTTATTGCCAATATTATCGATAGGTAAATTATTACAATTTTAAAAATAACTTTTTTTTTTTTATGTAATTTAATGTGACGCAATGTAATGTAAAACACTGAAATTTCTTATAGTCATTAGTCCAGTCTCCAGAAATCATGCTAATATGCTGATTATGCATCTCAAGAAATATTTCCTGTTAATAATTTTGCAAAGAGTTGTGCTGCTCAACGTGTTCTTGAAAAAACATCATTATAGTAATTTTGATTATTTTATTAGACATCCATTCAAACTCGTTTCAATGAACGAGATTTATTTTGATTTATTTGCAACATTCCTCAGAAATGTTCATGGCATTTTTTAATTCTAAAAATGTAAAAGAAATATGTAGGAAAATACAGCTGATTATTACTGTTTTATTATATTAGTGTTTGAAAATAATACCTATGAGTAAAATAAATTAACAATTTTTTTATTTTATTATTCCTTACATTTATTGAGCAATAGCTGTTATTAGCTGTAATTAATCAGTCCAGACGGAGCATCATAAAGCTTGAGCCACATCTCATTCATCCGCCAAAACCAAATCTCCTTACCCGTAATAATCTGTTTACCTTTACCACTTTGAAGGATCAGATGGACATGTAAACTCATGAATTGGCAATATCATGCAGCTCAACTCCAGTTGGCCGGTAACGGTTTTAGGATCCGCAGCACTATGCGCTTTAAATCAGATTGTAAGAATGTCAGTCAAACCCTGATGCAGACGAACAGAAGTTTGTGTAAGATCCTGAAAGTTATTTTGCCACCAGAAGAAACATATGAGGAGCAAAATCCGAATTTGCGTCAATGACAGGTGCAGTTTTACTGAAAGACGGACGCTGCCTCTGTGTTGAAAGCAGGGTAATGAAAATAGATTCAGCTCTCTCTGCCACCAGATTTCAAGACGTTAGTGTTAAATACAGTTTGAAATCGACAATCATTGCCATTGTGAGAGGGAAAAGTCGTTTTCTTTTCGTTCTCTCATTTTTCTGGTTTTGTTTTAGCAGGAAAGGCCGAGCTTTATGGGTAATGTACTGTGTAAGCAAGGGAAATGGCATTGTTGAGGAGAGCTCATGTAACAGTAATATCCTGTCTAAATTGAATTTGGAGTTCAATCAGAGCCATTAGGCCCCACACTGAGAAAGATAGAGACAGATAGTGCCATGCACTCCTTAAATGAGTAATGCTTCCCCTGAACTGAAGCATCAAATTTGCCCTAATATTATTAATGCATAAGCAATGGGGGGAGGGTGGTGTTGGGTGGGACACAGAACCGTGGACATGTAGAGTTACAGCAGACATGTGTTTTAGAAACCATCGATGACTCTAGCAGCTGTAGAGTGGATGTAATGATCCACTCAGCTCCAGCACAATCAACAACTCAAATGTTCATTGAGTGAATCATTTATGAGAGAAGTTTTGTCTGACTGGGCCGAGTCTGGGAAAGAATATGTTTGGCTATATGCAAATGAAGATGCCGACTTTTGATAGACCGAATTAGGAATGTTTTGACTTTACTGCAGTATTTGTGGCGTAATATTGATCACAGGATAAATAAATAAATAAACTATTGTAAGCTTTCTTATTTTTAATATATACATATATATATAAATACATTAAAAGCATGCATCCAGAGAGTTTAAATGCCTTAAATATAAATGTAAATATTTATATATATATATATATATATATATATATTATATTTTTGGATTTATTTATTTACTTATTACTTTTTATTATCTTTAAAAACTGTCATTTTTTAAACTCTTAAATGAAAAATGTAATACTATATATATATCTACTGTTTGCTATTTAAATTTAAATCTTTTTTTTTTTTTGAAAAATATTACAAAATATATAAAGGGCTTACATTAATTCTTCTATAAAAATACGTATTATTTAAGCTGCTAATGTATGTATTTATTTTTGCAGTGGAACTACTGGAACTTATCATGCCATTCATCTACTGTCAGGTAAAGACATGTTTCATCCATTATGACATTATGAACTTACAGCCTCACTGTTTTTCCTTTTATAGTTTTTAAGACAGCTACATAACCACAAGTGTTGAACCATGTAAGAAAGTCACTTCCCTATATATTTGAGCATGGACATCTTATGAAGTGAAATCACATTAAGTTGAAACAAGTAAGTAATCAATTCTTTAATACTAAATCAACATACTTCAGAAACAAAGTAACGAACGTAAATCATTCTTGGGTAGAAGTGTTCACAACATAGAGTTTGTGTTGATCCTTTTTACTTGTGGGTTTTTGTGGCTTGCTACCATTTCTATCAATATCAGATGTGACTATAAAGTTGTACTTAAAGGGACAGTGCACCCCAAAAGAAAAATCTCTCATTATTTACTTACCATTACGACGTTCCAAACCTGTGACTTTCTTTCTTCTGCTGAAAACAAAGGAACTTATTTTGAACGTTGGTAACCTCACAGTTTCAGTTCCTATTGATGTCCTCTATATATATATAATAAAAGTCATCAGGAACTGAAATTGTCCAGCTGCCAGCATTCTTCGAAATATATTCTTATAACAAATATAACAACAAAATATAACAATATTCGGTAACAATGTATCTTAAGGTGTCATAATACAGAGTGATAACATTATTAGGTACTTAGTATTAGCCATTGTACTTACATGAAATAAAATGTACTTATCATACACTTATAATGTAACTTATAAAGGTAACTTATAGTGTTATGCCACTAGTATTTTTACCAACAAAAATGGTTTTAATTGGGTTATTTCTATCTTTTGCAGGTGGAAATATCAGTTTACATTTCCAAACATTATTTTTCTTAAACAGTATCTTTTGGTTACATAAGTAGTTATTAACAGACTTTTTCTGTTACAAATGTGTAGCAGAAGTAGCCTATTACAGTACCTCTACATAATTACTGTAAGTACAAACCGTTCCATAGCTTAGTTACATGGTAAGTACATTTTATGTTATGCTAGTACAACGGCTACTACTAAGACAACTGTGGATGAGTAAATGATGACAATTTTGGGGTGGACTATCCTTTGAAAACAAAAATTATTAGACTAAACATAACAGTATTATACACTGCAAAAAAAAAATCTTTAAAATTTACGGTAAATAAACAGCAGCTGTGGTTGCCAAAATTTGACCATAAAACATATGGTAACAACATTTTAGGTTTTACAGTTTAAATTTACAGTAAAATACCGTAGCTAATATACCAACCTATTAAAGTACTGAAATGTTTTGTAGCTTTGAAATACACTGATAAGCACCAAATGTAGGTGGTGATAAGAAAGTCACATGATGAACCAAAGCTCATCCCAATCAATATCATCCCAATGAATATATATAGAAGGTGCTTAGTGTCATTCACACAAACACTAAACACCATAACGGTGAGACTCGTTTAACTGAAATATGCAATACACATTAATTTCACAACATTACATACAACATACAAACCTAATAAGCATAACTGAAAATAAAAAACTACGAAGAAACATAGTTATTTCAAAGAAAAAACATCAAATTCAGACGAAATTTGAAATGAAATGCAGGGAATCAGTTTACGTTTTTTTAATTTACAATTAACCATTTTACTGTAGCATTTTTTTACCGTTTAAATCACGTTTTTACATAAACTAGGTTATTGTTTTGACTGCATTCTGAAAAGTCTAAAAACTGTTTTCTTAAAAGACACAGCAGGGGAAATTGGGAAATAATTAGTGTGCTTTCTATGGTCTTGGTTTCATTCAAGTTTAAAGGTTATTGTATCTTTGCGTGCATTTTGAGACAATAAGTGTGCTGTTCTAAGCACTCCAGATTTCAAGACACAGCTGGTCCTCAATTTGTTATTCGTTACCTTTAGTTTTTTTCCGCCACTACTTGATTTCACTTAGGTCATTATCGTGCAGGTTGCTACTACGAAACCAGCTGTCCATTTAAAGCAAAACATGCACAGAAAAACACTTATTTTCCCCATGCAGTGTTTGTGTTAATGTAAACACGTCTGTTTCTTTCGGGAACGAGCTCGTAGTGCTGCGAACAAATCGAGCGGTCCCCTCCTCTCCCTGGAAATGGTAACTAGAGTGTGCTAAACTGGGTGTTTCATCCCATTGGCTCATTATCGCACTGGGTTCATTGCCAATAATAAAGATTTCTTTGGCTGCGAGACTTCTGAATTCAGAGGAAATTACATTGAGCAACAGGGAGCGCATGGCTCTAAATGTTTAATTACGCCAGATAAAAACAAGGGGATCAATCACTGACAGCAATGAGAGCCCTGTGAGACGTCTGCTGTTGCTTGTACCAGCAGCCGCCGGGCTTTGTTGAGTCCACAGGAATGAAGAAGAAGATATGCCATCAAAGACGATACAGGTCGAGATTAACAACCGGAAAAAACTGAAATCTCCTTAACGTCTGAGATGTTTCTCCTAGAACGCAATGTGAAGGGAAAAGGCCCTGATAATCTAATATCTGAAACAATTTAGATTTTTCTTAAACTAGACAGCAATGAGATTAAATTAGGAGTTAATAGAGATTTGTTGCTTAATTGTACTTTAGATTGGGAACCTCAGAAGCAGATCAGGGTAAATTTGACAAGTTTCACGTTCAGAAGACATCTCCAGAAAGTCTCATATTTTATATCTCAGACCTCATAAATGAAATCTTTTGAACATCTCAGTGGTTTGTAAAGACTGAAGTTAAATTGAAAGCAATGTTTGGTTTAATTTTACTCAGATTTTCATCCTCAAAAAAGATCTTTTAGAAGACATCTCAACAAAATGTGCTCAAAATTCCCAACCCACACACAAAAAAAAGACATTTTTTTAGTATGAGATTTCAGACCTTGTAATGATATATGAATGATATCTCGATTAAATCTAATATGGAGATACTTGCTCAATTCTAAAGATAATATTTTTATATGTCTTTATTTAGACTTTCATAAGAGAAATTCAGCAATTGCTAAAAATCAACACTAGTGAAAAAGCCATTGATGGATATTGTAATAAGATATCTGACTTCATAAATTGTGGTAAGCATCTCAATTATTTTTTCTCAGACAAAAATGAGGTTAAATTATAAGCAAATGGATATCTTAACAATGTCTCAAAATGTGTTAAAATTGCCCACAAAAAAATTACACACAAAAAAAAAAGAAAAATATATTTTTTAATGTTAGATCGTTTCATTTGGACTAAATTAAAATAATTGAAATTGACTAAATGGAGATTTTTTCTTAATTCTGCTGCTTTCTAGATGTTGTTTGATGGGGGGGAAATCCCAATAAGCATTATTCTTTGAGAGAAAAAAATTTGCCCAGATTTGCCAATTCATAAAGGAAAGGCAAATCTTTATAAATATCTTTGACATTTAAATTGTTCCAAGATAGAATTAAGAGCAAATGGAGATTTTTACCCAATGCTGCTGATGTGCTCATATTTTACGTTCCATAGCTGTCTTTAATAAGAGAGCTCAGACTTCCTAAAATGAGACCTCTTTAAGATAAGTTTATATATCGAGTAAGTGGAGACTTTTAATCTTCTGCTTCTCGGATCTTTAGGCTTTATTTCCCAATATGCTTATATTTGCCAAGATATAGAAATCTATAATCAATAGTCAAATTTCGATAATCATACAGTATGTAATATTTTAATTTTGTCCACACCTGGAGCTCTGTACTATTTTTTTCCATTTTAACACATTTTAGGAGAAACATCCAGTAGTTATAGTCTAACAAAACATTACTAAGGTCTCCTGAGCTTTAGGTCTCTCAGCAATAAACTTTCCTTTGAGCACGTCTTCAGTACGATTTACTGCCAATCACAAACAAACTCTGAAACTGACTTCAGAGTAAACTTAATTGCTGCTCATTTCTAGGCCAGATCCTGCATGAAAAGAGTAAAGCAGCAGAGATCCAGCCGACATATGGAGATGACGGAACGCTCCTGACTTGGAGACGGCAGAGGAAGATGGAGAGAAGCTCAAAGAGAGCAGGTCTGGGCAGGCAGCGATGGCGATGCGTCAGCGGCGCTCCGGTAAGGGAGGGTGATGTGTGTGTTAGTCTCCTGGGTGCCATGTTTCTGTCACCCCTTGTCTGAGTGAGTCACGACTGGGTTCTGGTAAGGACCGTCACACAGCCGTTACCGCACTTCCTCCCAGCTTCCATTAAGAACTCACTCACATCTCACCCCAAAACCAACCCAATTCACCTCAAAATCCAATATCACAATGATAGAATCTCCCTGACTGAAAAGAAAATAAAGTAAGTGCATTTTAAAAAGGCAACACTATTCTACAGTGGTGTCAAAAACTCAATAAAAGAACATTTCTTTTGGGAGGCCTTGGATTTTCAGTTCACAAGTAGCCAAGATAAGTGATATCAGAGGATGGCATTAACACATACTGTGTGCCCGGCCTTTTATGTTATTTCATTTAAATTAGGATTTTCTTTTTCCCTCAAAGGGCAATCAGTTCATTTTAGTTAAATGAGTTAATTTTAATTCCAGATTTAATTTAAATTTAGAGTCATCTGTTTTATATAATCGGTTTAAAATTTTTACATTTTTTTTTAAACATTGGCAAATAATAATTTCAGAACTATTGTATTTTTTGTATAATATATACAAAATAATTATAATAAATTATATTATTATTATTTATATAATAATACAATAATAATACAATTTCTAATAATGCATTTTTATTCTAATTAATAAAAATTATTGCTGATAATATTGCTTCTAAACTGTAAGTATATACACCAGACTTACTTTAATTAATAGTTTTAGAAGTCATTATATTTAATATTTTTATTTATCTTACGTTTGTAAGGTCAAAATGATCTTTTTTTGTCCTATAATGTGTTTGAATTTTTTTTATATTTATACAAATTTGTATACATTTGTATTGTATTCAAACTATTTGTTTATAGAATTAAAAATAGCTTTATTGTGTTTGTTTATATATGTGTATGCAGGTATATATATATGAATATATATATATATATATATATTCATTTATCTAAATAATTTAAATATACATAAAATAAAGTCTTTGTGTATGATGTTATTGTTTAAACAAGTAGGCCTATTGAAATATTGTTTAAATAACTTTAGATATTAGATATATTCATATCCTTTCCAAAAATGTTCCCTTATTCCAGATAAGCATTTATGCATGTTGTTAGTCGGTATTGATTGGCTGGCTGCATTCAGAGGTCACTTAGACATTTATAGACTGTGGGGGTCTTTGAATTTGTGTACATTTTTGCTGTAAAGTGATTTAAGCGAATCTTTCTCAGTACTATTTCTGTTGATGTATATGTGGTGCATTGTTGACGTGTTTCCATCATACAAACATTGCAATACTGATCGGTGTGTATGAGTTTGATGACACCGTAGTGTTGAAAGCAGATGGCAGTATTCAAAGGGCCGTGTGTGTGTGTGTGTGTGTGTGTGATTCCACTTGCGCTCAGCCCACTCCCTCAGTGTCATGTGCTGCAGAAACCGCCAGAACATTTTGAAAATGTGTCATCGATTTGGCAACGCGGCAACTTCAGTTCACTCTCCACAAACACGTAAATATCGGATCACTCAGGGGTAAACATTAAACGAGTGCCAGATATAATGACACACCAGCAAACCAAGCAGAAAGAATCAGGCAAATTAAAAGAAAACAGAAAAATAAAGAGCGACGAGGATGTTGACAGTTAATTAACTTCTTTTTGCGATGAATCAAAGCCAGTGAATGTACTACACTGGCTTTCGTTTCCTCGGGCAGCTTCCTGAGGTAAACACATGCTAAAATGTGGAAGAGGTTTTCAGTCAGAGCCTTTGAGGAGAAGCTCAGGGCCTCGATTCTGTTCATCTTGTGAAAATGTCACAGCGCCGCTGTGGTTTCGCACACTTAGATGGGTGACATGTCCAATGATATGATCCTGTAATGGAGCGAAGGCTGCATAGAAATGTCCCACTCATCTACAAGCCTTTCCACATGAGAAAAAAAAAGAAGCAGAATGTGCAAATTTGACACATCTGCCTTAATGTGTGATGCTCTGTTAATGTAGTTTCAAAGGATCTCAGGCTCTTAAGATATTTCTGAGATTTTGTTTAAAGTTTATATCCATGTAAATGTTAGACACACAGATGCATAAAACTGTATTAATACAAAAAGACACTGATAGATAGATTTATATATATATATATATATATATATATTTTTTTTTTACTTGTCTTTGCTGCACAAATAAGCGTGAATATATATTTACAGTAACTTCATATTTAAGTTATTTTTTTATATTTATAGTCTGTTTTATTCAATATTTAATTCAGTATTCAATATTTAATTGTGTAATATTTTATTTGTTTATTTTAAAGCATGTTATTGTATATGTAAAGATATTAAAAAAAAAAAAAACATATTTCATACTATATACAAATTTTTTATATACTGTATGTATTATATGTAATGCTTTTTTTATTTTAATTTTTAATTTTTTATGTGTGTGTGTCTGTGTGTGTGTATAAAATATTTGTTGTTATTGAAATATATATATATATATAAGTAAAATATTAAATATATTGTGCGCATATATATATATATATGTATTTTCCCTGATATAGTTGTCCATCAATTATGATGATTTGTATTCTACCGCAAACATAGGTGAGAGCGAGCGCAGATGCGGTAATGCGTGTCGTGTTTTTACACTGCTCTGCATTTAGCTTTTTTTAATAATTAGCCTATATTTAGACTATATATAATATGTGTATTCAAGTTTAGACCGATAAACAAACAGACTAGTTAACTTCGGTCCAGGCGCGATGTGAGCCCCCCTCAAACGGGGGCACGTCGAGTCATTTGGGCTTAGCGACGGGCCTGCCTGTCCGACTTAAAAAAAACTTCGTTCATGAGTCAGACATGTCGTCGGCCGGTTATCACTGCTAAGTTGTATCGGGGAGTTTGCTCATGGGAGTTTTATCAGCGTAATATTACGTTGCAATGCGTTTATTAAATCAGATGCATTTAGAGAAAACTACAAAAATGTATTGTCATACCAAAGAATATACTACCCGCCAAAGTGGCTAGTGAGACTAAATTACCCACCACAGCCGAATTTTACCCGCGTTTGGCGGGTGGGCGGGTGCCAATGTCAAGCCCTGATATATATATATATATATATATATATATATATATATATACACATACATACATTTTTACTATGCATGTAAATGTGCATAAAATAATAGATAAATAAATATGTCAACCTTCCTTTAATATTCCTCCTCAGTCTTTTTGGAAGGATGTGATTGGTTAATTACAAACACAGCAGGTAACTACATCCGAGATGGCTGTAAGTCATCGGTCTGTTTCTCGATATTGTGTCCAGGTGTCGGATTTATAGACATTATCCTTCCAGAGCTGTCATGCATCTGAACGTTTCCTCTTATAGTGGCACACAGAGGTCAATGGTCAATCTATGGACAGAAGACACAAATAAAACGGAAGCACTCTGTCTGGTTTAAGCCTTCTGGACATAAATATCCAGTGACAAGCAATAATTTTGCTTTGTCAGCACTGACAGACCGAGACCATGATGAGATTGGTGGAGTGTCTTGACAGCGAGTCGTTCACAATTGATATGTGACAGCAACAGAGAAAGAGGGAGGTTTCAAAGCATTTTATGCTCAGCTGTATGTCATGCTTTGTGTAATTCTGAGTGCAAGAAAACCCATGTTTCAATCGGATTTTGACTTGTTGGCATTCTCAGGTTTAAGGGGATAGTTTAAACAAAAATGCTAATTCTGTCATCAGTTACTGACTTGCAAACCTGTATGACCTTTTTTCTGTGAATCACAAAAGGAGAAATTTAGCAGAAAGTTCATGCTGTTCTTTTCCATACAATAAAAGTGAGTGGTAACTGGAGCAATCAAGCTGTCAGAAATGACAATGTTTTCATATGAATATATATATATATATATATATGAATATAAACCACTTAATCTGTTGCTGTAGATTTTAGGTCATTTTGGTCACCATTCAGTTGTATGGTAAAAGAGCAGCATGAACATCCTCCCAATCGTCTCCTTTTGTGTTCCATAGAAGAAAGAAAATGAACAGGCATGGAAACAGTGAGTAATGAGAGGCTTTTCATTTTTTAGGTGAAATATCCCTTTAAATGTTCTCTACCATGCTCTGAAACAGTGAAACCCGCTAGAGTGGCAGATTTTCCAAACAACCTTTGCTGGTTTTTAATAACCAGAAAATAATTTGCATGAGAGAGCATCCAATTTACATACCTAGTTGCCTTTGTGTGTATGTGCATGCGTGTGGGAGAGTGTTTAAAAACAGATTTAGTTGGAGGAGCTTGGATTGTAGACTTCATCTTTCTCTCGCTCGAGTTTCAGGTTTCACTGGGTTTTATTGGAATGACAAATAATGTGCTACAAAAGCCGCAGAAGGTTAGAAACTCTCTGTCTTTTACATCATATCTCATATTTTATGTTCCACCCTCTATATAATTATAACTGGCATGTGAATCGAGTCACATGATCTTGCAGTGGTAATAATAGACAGATTTAGGTACAGTCTTATCATCATAATGCTCACACATACGGTTTCCTCCTCGCTGTGTGAAATATTCTATGTATAGTCACTTGGTGTGTGTGTGTGTGTGTGTGTGTGTGTGTGTGTGTGTGTTTGAAAGATCTTCCTCTGTAGAGATGGCAGTGTTGGTGTTGTAGGGCCTTGGCCAGCATCTAGGGGTCTCCAGCGCTCTGTAAGTCCAGTATCCTGAAGAAAGTGCTTCTGTATTAATGCACACTACGACTACACATCATTTTGAGTCATCACGTTTGTAAAATTTCAATGGGCACAAATGTGACAATTGTAGACACGAGTTATCAAACTAACAGCTCAGATAATGTGATCTTTGAAGAATTAAACCATTTTTGAAGTCGTAATGAGATTTTTTGACTTTTTTTATTGCAGATTTCGGTGTTTCGGCAAACCGGGGAACATATTGAGATCTCTTCTGAAACTCCTGGGGGTGAAATCATTCAGAAGATGTGTAAGAAACAAATGTGATTTTCAGGAGTTTTTTTTTTATTGCATTTCTATTGGTCACCATGGTGCGGCATTACAGTAGTGTTGCTATTTTTCTCTTTCAGAAGACCTAATAGTTATGTTTTTTACGCTTACATTTTTAAGAGAAATAAAACCAGTTACAGAGAGACAATATAGACAAATAGCTGATGCAGTAAAGAGCTGTAAAATGATCATAAATAGCAGCTCAGATAACTTGATGAAAAATTGTCCAGATTCATACAGTTTAAGACAAGACTGAGGCTCTGACAACTCTTACGAAACAGAGTTAGGATTTTAAGAAGGTTTGTGGAAAATTGCGTTGAAGAGTTGTCAGTTAAAATATCAACTTTGCATCATTCGTTAATGAACATCTTGTACTGTTGTGTTGACATGAAGACAAGAGCTATGAAAGTAACAAACGACAAAATAGTTCACATAATTGAGAAAAAAATATATATTGAGATCTCACTTTGCAGAGAAGTTTGCAGGGATCTCTGACTTATTTTTAGTAAATCGAAGCACAGTTTGAGACTTCCAAGATCTATTCAGAAACTTGAGTCCCTATGAACTTGTTAGCTGTTAGCAGACACATTAATAACACATTAGCTGTTTATTAGTGCTTTTATATTCCGGATGACCATCCCTAAACTCAACAACTACCTTACTATTAATAATCAGCCAATTAAAAATGTGAGGCAAGAGACGTAGTTAATAGTTTGTTAGTGACGAGAACTAGACCTTAAAATAAATGAACAGATGTGATGATTGGGTGAAAAGTGTTTGAGCTCATATTGAAACTGAGACTGCATCCAAGCACAATTTGAGTCATAGTTAGTTTCTTGTGAACCTCCAGAAGTCTCATGTGCAGCCTTCTTTTCAGAAACCTCCAAATGTCTCCATTTAACCTCAAAGCTAGAAGAAACCGTTGAGATATTGATGACATTGTTTTTTCCTTTCTTTCGGGTGGTGCTTGCACCAAAGAAAAAAAGGCTAATTGACTATCAAAAGTCATCGCAACCCCATAAAACATTTCAAATAGCGTCAAAGATGCTTTTTACCCCAAACGCACACATACGCCGTCTCATTCGTACACATCTCTGTGTTGTCTGTATCAGTGTGAGAATGAAAGCACGGTGTTTTAGTTGTCAAACGCTGCTGTTTTTTTCTTGTTTACTGTTGCACGGTCTGTCAGCCATGGCCTGCGGTACTTCTTTCTTTAATAATACATCTCAGAGTGAGTAATGCCATTTGGATACAGGGAGCTCCGCGCCTGGCCTTTGCTCCCTGCACCTCTCCTCTCTCTATCCCTGGAGTGTGTTTCAACCCACGTACGTTTGAAGGAATTCTATTTGCCGGATGCCCGCGTGCTCGTGTGCGCGAGAGCGTGCGCTCGCGTATGTGTGTTTATAAGCTTGTTGAATTGAAATACAGCCAGGCGATGTCGTCGTCGTGGTGGTGGAGGGGGGTGTTGTTTATTGCAAGGATAGGTGAATATCTCTCTCTTCAGCTCGCACGAGCCACCAGGCAAATAAACTCAGTGCATCAAATTTAAATAAATCATTTTTTTCGCCCGGGCGAAGATATTTACAGCACTGAAACAGCTGCTAATGAACTAATGTGTCCACGCTGGGCGGCACGGGAAAAAATAGCACGCTGATAGCCGGTCATTACATACGTGTTCTAAAACAATCCACAGGGGACATCGGATGACAATGTGTCTTTACTTTCCGTTTATTAGTTTGTGACCTGAAACGGGGGCGAGCTGATCAAAATAACGTACAGAGGCGCTTTATCGTAGATGTCAATTAAAGTATCTTTCTTTTCTGAAAGTAGATTTCGGCGTGAGCAAACAAAGAGTGTTAGCAGACAAGGCCTCTTCCTTCCCCCATAACACTCTCACCTTAATTGCTACTTTGTGTCAAAAAAGACCAAACGAGCAGAAGCTAAAAAGTAAAAGCAGATGATTTTTTTTCATATGGCGTACGTCTTTGTGCCGAGCTCATATAGCCTTGAAAGGGTGAAAACAGAATCATCCAGGCTTTTGTAAGGAATTCTCACCTCTCCTTGAGAGAGAGAGAAAACAAGAGCGCCTCTCCTCCCCCTCTTCCTCCGGCTCTCATCCCTCCGTTTCTTCTCCATTTTCACCGATTCGCTTTGTTTCGTGCCTAATGTTGATTAGACGACTATAGCTTGATAAAGAATTGTGTTTTTCCTGCAATTATTGCGCCGTGTGGCGTCGCAATATGGTCCAGCTGTCTGGGCCTTCCTGTTTGGAGCGTGACGGAACGGTCAACAGGGGGCAGTAGACCGCTTTCCATGGCGTGAAATTCAACATGTCTGATTCCTTTGTCTGCTGGTCTGTTAAAAGCCAGTTACCAGAGCTGCTTTCTTTTGCCATTTACCTTGAATATTGAATATCATATTGATATTATTGATGCGATTTTTATGAAAGGGGATGAGGTGGAAGTGGAAATGGTGGCGAATCGTTTCAGTGTAGTCAAGTGTATGGTCTCTATGTATATATCTATATGTAGTTATAAACACATGTATAACATAAAAATGTTTGTGTATATATATATATATATATAGTTGAATTGAGAGGAAGCAGAAAAATCATTTGCTTAAAAACATTTTCCCTTAATATTAGATATTAGCCACAATTTTTGATGGCTTCTACACATTTTTGATTATTCGCATTCAAAAACAGTTTTACATATTCTAACTGTAAAAAATAGTTTTTTATTTATTATATCTTTAAATATAAATTTATCTTTAAGCAATATTTCTATATAGAGCTATATATACTACAGTTTGATGAAAATTGCATCATATACGTTCATAATAATAATTTCAGATTTGAAGAAAGTCTATTTCTAAACATTTTTTTTTTTTATCGCAAACGCCATGCTCCAAAAAGTGATATGGTTGCCTTTAAACCCGCAAACTCCAATTTTTCCTTCCCTGCTGGCATTCACAACACTTTCTAAGATGGATACTGGCTGTTTTCCACTCTGACAGAAGCACAAATCCAGCCTAATAAACGTCTGTATGTATTTGCAATTAAATAAACAATCTATTATTTCTTTTCTCTGTGCCTACAGTGCCGTGTCAGTCACCATATGCCGGGAGAGAGGAGCAGGGAGTCGTATCACGATCGTAGTTTTTTGGCGTCGTGAGGAGGAGGACGACGAGGAGGAAGAGGTGTGGGGGGGGAGTCAGAGCCGAGGGCTCACGGTGCATGTAGCACATCAGATCTCCCTCAATTAATCCAACATTAGGTGCCTGGGATCCACGAGTCAGTGCTTTTGGAAAGCATGTGTGGCTCAAATCTAATTATTCTCTCCCTTCCTTTGAGCCGGAGAGGGTGGAGAGAGAGAGATAGACAGAGAGTGGTCATCCACGTAGATATAGGTTTTGTTATGCTGTGATTTCTCTCTCTCTCTCTCTCTCTCTCCCTCGCTCGCCCGCTCACTCCGAACCCCCTTCTACCCCCACCTCCTCCTCTCTCTCACTCATTCTCCATCTCTCTCTCACACACACGCGCCAAACACTCTCTCTCTCTCTCTCCGTCTGTCTCTCCCTCCCTCAGCTTCACTCGCTCTTGTGCTGTAAGTTCATTTGCTGTGTCAAGCAACAACTGGCTCGGGAGTGGGCAGTGGGTTTTGATCCTTTTGTCAAGCGTCCCCCCTGCGAGTGTGTACCACGTCCACCTGCGCACCACGGGACTGGCCGCCTGGCTCTCTCTAACATCGCTGTACCATCCTGGGTTTATCACGATCGGGCATCCCACCTTGCTGAGATGGGCGGCACAATGAGATGCTGAAGGTTTGATGGGGTAAGTCGCATCCACATGTGGACGTCGGTCCAGTTCTTTTTTTTAAATTTGAATATATTGATCATTGTTTCAATAGAGTGTGTCGTTGTATTTTGCCGGTGTGGTCCACCACACCTCTTGATGCTTGTGTCAAGTGTCTCGTGAAATTACCATATTCATGGGCTCCATTCAATTAAATCGCAATCAGTAAAAAAGGGTCCGGCTCGAAGTGTGTGTGTGTGTTGTTTTTTTTTTCTTTTAGTGTGGGGTGGAATAGCGCAGATCGCTTGTGGAGAAAGGGAGGAGTGGAGAGAGGTTGAGAATACAGATATGTTCTTATTTTTTGGTTCCATTCTTAGAATTCCTTAAATTTGAAATGAAAAAGAGGTTATTGCATGAAAAACAAAATCTGCAAAAAAAAAATTTTATAATTTCAGAAGATATGGACCCAGAGGAACTTTGGTAAAGACAAACAAACCAACAACAACAACAAAAAAAGCAGAAAATCCATGCATGGAGGCCATTGATTAACTCCTGGAGTTCTGGGGGGGTTTGGAAGAGGGGTTTTGTGTGTGTTTGTGTGTAGCTTTAGAAATGGACAGAGAGAGCGAGAGCCCTGGGGCTATAGCACTGGGGGAGTGTGCCCTGCGTCAGGGTGGCTGTGTGTGTGTGTGAGGTGCGTCTGATGGTTTTGCAGACTGAGAGTCTGGAGAGTAAGTGAGCGAGCAGCCGGCTGCTACACTGCCGGTGTGCGCCCGTACGGTGGCTTTTGTTGCGTTTGTGCTCGAGTCCGGCTTCTCCCTCTCCATCTGCCTCCATTAGGTTCTCCTCCAGTTTCTTGTGCTGCCTTCTCTTTCTCTGTGTTGGGTTTCGAGATGTGTGGATTTCAGCATGAGAGCTGATGTTTTTCCTCATTTTATGAATGATCGGTGTTAAAGTGTTAAAAATGTGTTTGGGTAGGTATATAGACTCAAATTCAATTTTTACAAGTGTCATATAAAATATGATAGGATAAAATAAGAATATATCTGTTTTATTTAATTCAAAATCGTGAGCTTGCATTCTGTCGATTACGATGTTATTCTGCAATTTAAGCTAATTATTATGAAATTATAACAAAATACAATTTTGCAGGAAAATGACCATAAATAAGGCCTGTTAATAAAATAAAAAAACACAGCGAGTAGAAATGTGGTATTTGTATTCAAGCATACCTTTTAAATTAAATAGAAATTTTACACAATATCGAAAATCATCTTTGTTAAAATCAGTGTGACACAAATTGCTAAATTGTGCCTAATATCAGTAAGCAAACGTTCACTACCAATGCATTTAAAGATAATCAAATGATTAATAATTTCATTGCATGCATTTAAAACGCATCACAAATAGCTTTTTTCTTCCAAAAAAAGAGGAAGGCTTCTCTCCTAGACTAATCACACAGTTTAGCCCCCACCCCTTTTGCTTCTTTTTTTTTTTTCCCTCCCCCTGTCATCCTCAAGTGGGGTATAGAGGGGGGCCGCCATGCTTCATTTGAGTCCATGTCTCCATATAGAATTCTCCTCGCAGTGCTAATGGACTGTTTGGCTAATTTTTTTTGTCCGTTTCTATATCATTTAGACAGATGAGATGTGCAGCATGTGATGAAGTGGACCATAATAGCAATCTTTTAACACGGGTGGTCTGTGTTTTTAGGGCGAACCCGCTACTGTGGACTATCATCATCGGAATCATGGGAGTCAGGACATGGACGCTCGCCGGAGGACCTCCGCTGGGTCCTTGCATCCCAGGTGAGTTTATGCTGTTGGGGGGCGGGGGAAGGCGGATGGATCACCCATAACCCCCGTCCCATCCCCCCGCTCCTTCATTAAATGCACCTTTCCCCCGAGTGGCCCTGTGAGAGCACAGATTGCTGGGAGGAAATAGCAGCAAAAACAACAACAAAAAAAAAACACTTACCACATATTTCCTGAGGCGTTTACTGAACAAAAATGCACTGTTAATTTCTGTTTGCAGACGAGCCGTTGAGAAGCCCTTGCCTTGCGCTACAAAGCGTCTTCAATCAATTGTTTTGAAAAGGTCCTTTCCGTTTTCCGACGATGCCGGCGGTTCTGTTGTTTCTCTCTGTAAAGGACTCTCTTCGGTGACGGGTATTCTTGGGTGGATAATACGGCTCTCGTTGTTATTGCTTAAGAATACGCGTAGTCGAGGAGAGTCATGTCGGCGGCGACTGCAATGGACTAGAGAGAGCGTTGAATCCAGAAGGCCCACCTGCCTGCACACACACACATGCGTTTGCGAACGCCGAGGTTCACGCCCACATCCATTTATTGAGTCAGCGAAGCTGCATTTCCTGTTTGTGTGTGATGCTTGTGCTGTTGATTTATCCGGCTACTCCTGCTTTTCAGCCAGAGCAAAGGAAAAAGCAGGGGTTTTACAATTCGCCGTCCTCACCACCAAGGCTGTATAACGTCCCGGGCGGGGTTGTAGATGCAAATGTGTTCATATATTCTTTTCTCAGGACCTCACACACACACACACACTCTACCTTTTTAATGCAAATTGATTTTGAAATGACATTTATCGTGCAGGGTTTCCATATGGAGCTCCGGGAGGGAGGGATGGATTGAGGGGCGAAAAAAAAAAAAAAAAAAGAATGAAATGTCCGCGACGCCACTGACAGCTAAATTTATGCGGATTGTAAAGGAACACACTGCAGATAAACAGTTACCACGGCTTTAGATTGACTGCGGCGTGGCTTCCCGTGTAGGCACGCGTATATCATGAATATGTATCAGGCGAGCGAATGATGCTGGATTCTAACGTCCATGAAATCCATTTAGGGAACCTAATAGGATCTACTTGACTTACGAAAGCTTACGATCAAATCTTATAAATATACATGAGATAGTTTTATGGGGGGAAAAAAGCATTCTTTTGCTTTTTGTATATAGATGTAGTTTGCATAAAAACGAAGAGATTGCCGGCTGTTGATGTATTGACGTGGACGATTTGTAAATCTGCAAACATTTTAATTCGTTCTCCATTATCATTCGGCACATTTAAGTGATGTATTAGCATTTCAGATAGACTAAAGGCAACAATCAGCCCGCTCTGTCCTTGATCACTCTGTAATTATCGTTCTTTCGGCTGTGTGTTTAAATGAATAGAGAGAAAAGAGGTGTGGAGGAGGAATAATGTAATGTTTTACCACTAGGGGACCCGCACAATTGAAAATCGCCTCAGTTGGTTAACTTTTAAAGTCGTTTTTTTAAAAGGTGTTTGGGGTTTCGAAATGAAAATAGTTTTCGATTTAAAACATTTATGTGATTATTGTTTATTCTTAGCAGGTACATGCAAAATTCTTTTATTCCTTTATTAATGTTAGCTGAACCAGTGCCTTAAGAGTGACAATTGTGAAAAAGGTCACATGCAACCTTGACAATGATCTGTTATATTAGAATATTTTCCTGTATTTAAGATTAAAACACTTATTTTGGAACTAAAATATTCTACCCTCTCATGATGTCTAAAGCATATTGATAGTATTTCTCTCTGATATTCTTTTTATTGATGCTGTTGAGTAAATATCTCGCTGTCACAGATTATCTTCCATCTGTCTGCGGTTTATGACGTGATGAAATTATTCAGGCCTCTGCAGCTCGTCTTCACTTGTTCTTTATTGACATTATTTTTATGTGCACATCGTCTCTGTTCCTCCCCCTCATATCATAAATAAAGCTTGATTTAAGTCAAATTATGATGCATTTGTATATTTTGTCCTTTTATAGGTGAAGAATCGGATTTAAACGTAGGTCATAAATACCCAAGCCAAAAACAAAAAAATACATGGCAAACAATATTTCAAATATACACCACAAACAAACAAATCATTAGCAGTTAAACATAAATTTCAGATTATTATTCTAATGTTTTGGTTCTGTACATTCTGAATACTTCAAAAAGCATTTATCATAATGTTGAGGTTTACTTCTATTCAGAACTTTTTTGAAATTCAATGCTCTTTTAACACTATTCCTCTTGTTGTCTGAGCTTATGACATTCGACAGCTTGCAAGACAAAATGTAGCCCAAACAGACATAATAGATGCCTTTCCGGTCATCATCACAGAGTAAGACTGAGATGACAGTCTTCTGATTATTCAGCTGCAGGATCGATGTTTCTGTTTATGTGTCTGTACTGCTCTCTGCTCTGAATTCACTCGTTTGCAAAAGCTTTAAATTACAAGAACATTTTCTCTGCAGTGACTTTAATTATTTGAGAGGCTGACAAGAAGTGGAGGATGTTTGACTGCGATTTTATTTATTTATTTTGGGGTCATATTGTCCCATCTAATGGAAGCCAAAGAGAAAACATCTAAAGTATGAATTATACATGTATTCATATTACATTAAGTACATTAATCCAGGTCAAGTAATGCAATTGATAATTCTTTGACTAATGGTTATTCATTCGACTAATTAGTTTACCCTTCGTGGTTGTATGGGTTGGTATTTACACCCAGCACAAAGGCCTTTTGTATTTTTTATAGGCTCAGCATTTTTTAAGTGAGCCCCTTTACAGGATTTTCCTCATGCATGATGTCATGATGTTCAATCATCCTCTGACTTCTCTCAAGACCATAATGCTTTTCACCACAAATAAGATCAGTGGCATTAATCAATTGGAAATGTGCTGCGTTAGCATACTGTATGTATTCCTCAATACAGAAAATGGAAGCTACACGAGCAGCCAAAAGTTTGGACACACTCGATTGATTTTCTTTGAATTATTAATCTTAGCAATATAGTAGTGTATTCAGTGAAAAAGTAATCAGTGATTTTCTTCAATGTTGTTTTTAAAAAAAGGATTTGTTGAAGCAAAATGAAGACTGTATTATATTTTTTGTGCCTGATACACTACCAAAATGTTTTTCCAAACTTAGAAATAATTTAATGATGCCATTTATTAGCAATTTCTGAGTGAAAACAGCTTCTACGCCGTTTTCTTTTCAGCGTACGCTCTTAAAAATAAAGGTTCTTTATTAGCAGAACGTTTAAAAAACCTTTATACTGTACAAAATATTATTTAAAATAAAAAAAAGTTCTTTAGATCATTTAAATATCCTTCACACTAAAGGAAAAAAAGTTTCTATCCAGAAAATGGTTCGTCTACTACAGTATGCATCAATGCAACACCCTCCCATATGATTCCTATTTACTATTGTGACAGTCGACTTTCCTAGCTCTAAACCTCACAGTCTCAGGCCTGTTGAGTTTCACAGCTTGTCCGTTTCTTACAGAGAGCTGATACAGGCCACTAAGCCTCGTTACATTAATTACAGTTCTGCTCTGTATTCCTCCATATACGTGTGAGGCTGGTTATCGCGTGTATCGTTTCAGAGATTAATTTCAGGCGGGAGGTGAAGCACGCTGAGCTAGTGAAGTCTAACTGGCAGATATCTTTAATAAGGTTACACTATGGATGGGCTTTAGGTTGGTTTAAATAGCCGCCTATGAAATGTACCCACATCAGTGGCTCGCTGATAGAGGCTTAGCAATCTATTTAAAAAGCAATTTATTTCCACAGTATTGGAGCTGGCGCAGATTGAACGCCAGAGTGAGATCCTCCACTTCCAAATTCTCAGTGGACACCTCTCATCCCATTCTCTCTCTCTTCATCTCCTCCCCTTTATCGCTCCTCTCTTCACAAACTCTGGTGACTTATATTCCTCCAAGAGTGTTCAGTAAAAACCCTTGCCTGAAAAATCCCCAACGGAGTCAAAAGCACTGACTATACGAGAAAACACAGTTAAGGGCTTGCACTGACACTAGGAAATTAAATATTAGACACAAAAGGTGTTGGTTTTTTTTTTTAATTAGACACTAATGGTGTTTGTTTCTGTTCTTAAGTGTTGGAACTGCAAAAATCATTTTCTTAATCAATATTTTGTAGTTTTCTGGTATAAAAAAAAATAACTTACTATCCTTAAGACCAGATATATTTAGGCTATTTGAAGCAATAGTGCGTATGATATTTACATTGTCTTTTCAGATTGCTTTAAGGAAACATACTAACAAAACCAACAATTATCATAAAAACGTGGGTAGGAAAAACAAAACAAAAATCTAATATGGCCTAATATTTCATATGTCTCTTAAATTCACCAAGGCTGCATTTTCTACTAAATACAGTGAAACAGTAATATTATAAAATATATTTACAAATTAAAATGTTCTCTATATGAAAATTGTATTTTATTCATGTAATGACATTTTCAGCATCATTACTCCAGTTTTCAGTGTTAGATGATCCTTCAGAAATCCTTCGAATATGCTTAAGACGTTTTTTTAACAGTTATGTTATTAAATATTTTTCTGATACTTTTTTAGAATTCTGAGTTCAAAAGTTCAAAAGAAAAAATTATAAATGTCTTGACTGTGAGTTTTAAACCTGCATCTTTACTAAATAAAAAATATTTATTTCGGTAACTTGTTTTAGGGATATTGCTTTACTACAATAACAAGTAAAATATTCGATATTATATAACAGATCAAAACAATAAACATACTGATTAAGACCGTTTTTTGCAGTGTATGTGTGTGGGCTTGTTCCAGCGGTGAAGACAGTGATAATTGATTATTTCACCATGCCGTTCATTCATCTCCCTGCTCACACACAGCTCTGTAAACTGCTGTCTCTCCCCGGACGCACACGTAACGAGGGCCAGGCCTCCTGCTACCTCTGAGCTATCACCTCAAAGAGAGAGAGAGAGAGACTATGATTAATCTGATCTTCTAAATGCTGGCTACCCCCCAGAGAGACCCCTTCAGAGTGAAGCTCTTAGGTCCCCACCTCCCGTAAACGCAGGCTGTTCAATCTTCACGGAGAGCTTCATTGTCAAAAGCAAAGGGAGAAAAAAAAAATCACACTTTCATTTTAGCTTCAAGCAGAGAGCAGGAAAGCATCTACTGTCTGCTCGCCTCGATACAAATTCACAGAGCACTCAGTGTTCAATAACCAGGCTCCTGCGCTCGCTGTCTGTCAGCGTTAGCAGCGCTGCTGCTCGTGTTTTGTCTCGTGTTTCAGTTCATTGTTTTTTGCATTCGGTCCAGTCTAGAATCTGGATTGTCTTTGAAAATAATCTGAAGATTTGTCCTCTATTGAATGAGTTTTTTTTTTAAAGAATCCAAAAGCATGCACTCTTATTCACAGCATTTAAAAGCATTTTTGCGAAAAGTTCATGCTTTTTTATACTAACTGTTGTTAAAATTGCACGAAGCATAGATAGACAGGTAGATAGATTGATAGTAGCTGATTCAATAAAAAGAATCTGTTTAAAAGAGTCATTTGTTTGTGAATCAGACTAAATATTTGCGCTCTGTTTTTGATATACTAAAATGATCCGTTTAAAAGTCATTTGTCAATTAATCAACTGCATTTCTCACGTTCTAATCAGTTTAAAAGAGTCATTCACTTATGAAATAAACTACCCTGCTTGTGAAGTACTGAATGTATTCGATTCACAAAAACGAATCATTTTGTTGTGAATCAGGTGCATGCTATTGAATGCAGCCTACAAGAAATCAAAAACGCTTTTAATTCACGAGAAGCATCCTTATACACCTAATCAAGACTGCAAACTCTGTAAAATATGAATCTTTTTTTTTTATCTGTTAAGTTGTGGCTTCAGTAAAGCAGCACTAACACTAAAATAAAAAGACTGATCATGGGTTTTTAAGATTTGCTATTTAGAGGAGATCATTCAAATCAAAGTACTGAAACGACTATAAATAAGTCATTTTTTAATACCAAAAAATGTCACATTTTTATTTTGCATTGGATTCTTTTATAGTTGTCCAGGAGCAGCAGAACATCCCCCTTCAGAACAGAGATTACAGCTACCTCATGTAACATGATTTTCCATTGATACATATTTAATGCAAATACAATTGCTCTTGAATGGTCTCTCCACTGTCCCTCTCTCTGCTCCTTGCCTCCTCCGACCAAAGGCAATAATGCACACTGGTGTGTCATTCACATGATAAACAGGGGCATCCAAGCACTTGTCCCCAGATTTACTAATCTATTGAGTCCCAAGACACAACCTTTCCTCCACGCCGAATGAATGTGTGAGCAGCCGCACCATCTGCAAATACCAATAGGAGAATATCAAGTATTCTTTGAGGCCGTGTTAGACCCGCTTTGAAGGTGAAAGAGAAAGAGAGAGGGGCTGGGATTTTTTCCCTGGTATTTTCAAGGTCCTGTGATAAGCAACTGACTGTGATATCTGGCTGTCTGTCTGAATGATCTTCACTGGACTCAGAGGTGTTATTCTGAACGTCTGTCCTCCATCTGACCCTGCGAGATCTCGCTCCGTCTGCGCTCGTCCCTGTTATCAGTACTTTAATCATTATTCTGTCGCCTTTTATCTTACCACACTTTCCAAATAATTAAAGAACATTAGAAAATGGTGAATGCAAAAAAAGTTTGCTGATGTCAAAACACATATATATTAATTTTTTAACACCTCTTCTCCTTGGATTTAGTCATTAGCTCTTATATTTAATTTATGCATGGACAAACGGACAGGAAATGTATGGAAAGATAGAGATAAATAGATGGAGAGATATAGAGAGATAAATAAATGGATGGACACAAAAAGCTGATGGATGGATAGATAGATAGATAGATAGATAGATAGATAGATAGATAGATAGATAGATAGATAGATAGATAGATA
>JAUCNO010000548.1:12853952-12870455 GCA_032353835.1 Enteromius viviparus | reverse complement strand
GCTCACAATGCATGTCAGAGCAAATGAGAATCATGAGGTCAAAGGATCTGCCTGAAGAGCTCAGAGACAGAATTGTGGCAAGGCACAGATCTGGCCAAGGTTACAAAAAAAATTTCTGCTGCACTTAAGGTTCCTAAGAGCACAATGACCTCCATAATCCTTAAATGGAAGACGTTTGGACGGCTGGCCTTCTGGCCAAACTGAGCTATCAGGGAGAATTGCCTTGGTGAGAGAGGTAAAGAAGAACCGAAAGATCACTGTGGCTGAGCTCCAGAGATGCAGTCGGGAAATGGGAGAAAGTTGTAGGAAGTCAACCATCACTGCGGCCCTCCACCTGTTGGGGCTTTATGGCAGAGTGGCTCGACGGAAGCCTCTCCTCAGTGCAAGACACATGAAAGCCTGCATGGAGTTTGCTAAAAAAACACCTGAAGGACTCCGAGCCTGTGAGAAATAAAATTCTCTGGTCTAATGAGACCAAGTTAAAACGTTTTGGCCTTTTTTGCCAAGGACAGGGTCATACTTTACGAAACCTTTCTCTAGAGTGCTCAGGACCTCAGACTGGGCCGAAGGTTTACCTTCCAACAAGACAATGACCCTAAGAACACAGCTAAAAGAACGAAGTGGCTTCACAAAAACTGTTCTTGAACGGCCCAGCCAGAGCCCTGACTTAAACCCTACTGAGTATCTCTGGAGAGACCTAAAAACGTTTACCATCCAACCTGACAGAGGATCTGCAAGGAGGAATGGCAGAGGATCCCCAAATCCAGGTGTGAAAAACTTCTTTGCAAAAAATAAAGATGTCAATTCTGTGTTTTTCTGTAAAATGGCTGCAATATAACACAGAGTGAAAAATGTTATATTGGATGCCTTTAATAATTTGACAGCACAGATTTTAAAATGTTGATAATTTGATTAAAAAAAATGCAAAAAGTATAGTATTCATTTTAAATAAAAATCTTTTCTAACACTATACATGTCTTAACTGTTGTTTTCAATCTATTTCAAGCATTCTTGTTAAATTATAGTTTTACATTTATTTAAAAAATCATAATCATCTAACACACATCTAACAGTGTATTTTGCAACACAATAGAATATGACTGTTGTGTAAATTTAGCCATGACAATAACGGCTGTGCTGTTAGAGATGTTTCAGCATGCAGTCTTACCAAGCTGAGCCTGGTTCATATCGGCCATCTGTATCAATGCGCTGTCTTTCTTATTAAAAAGAATCTTCACACGCTGCACATCCCCATAAACCCCTGCGAACAGAGCAGCCAGCAGGCGGAGAGGAAACGAGAGAGGGAGGAAAGAGCAAGGAGTGAGACTCGGAGAGTGGAAAGATAGACCGATAGACTCACAGAACGTTCATCGAAATGGAGAAAACTAATCACTACCTGACAAGACGACTCAGATATATACACCCTCAAATTCAAAATGAATTACGAACTAAGGAGGAACATAAATACTGTGCAAACTGAACCAAAGATCACATGCACTGAAACAAATTAAATACTTCAAAAGTCTGAGGGAAAAAAAAAAAAAGCAAAAGACTCTTTTACTCTAAAAGCCAATTAATGGTAATGGTTTAAAGTCAACATGCAATGGCATTCGCAATCCATTTAATTGCCGTAATGTTATGTACTTCCAAGAACATTCAACAGTGGAAAAAAAATATGTAGGGCTAGTTCTGACTTTATCCATTTGGAATTGATTAATAAAAAGTGGATGTTCTGTGCTAGAAAAAAGCCTGATTGTAAGTTTGCAGTTGATTAAAGGGCTACACCCCAACCAGCACCCACATTTGAGGCGAAAAATTAATGTAAAGTTTACTGCTATTAAGAAATTAATGTGCCATTATATGGTAACCTTTTTGCATTAACTAGCATTAAGCGTCTGCATTAATTACTTGTAACATTTTAGAAAAGCAGCCCCATCAATTACTAAACTACTAGTTCATCACAAATAAGTCAATAGTACAAACCAATAATTAGTTTTAAATGATGTTTTTAACAAATAGTTATCTTTTTCCACAATTTACAAATCAAAATACATATAAACAAACATAGTGGAAGCCACAAAAATGTATTTAAAAATGTTTAAATGTTTACTGCCATTAAAAACAAGTTATTTATTAACTGCTAAATAAAGTCTAAGAGCAAAAATTGTAATCTTAAAAATCCTTTAATTTGTGTATCATTTGGGCTCTCAGACATCAAAGAAATCTATTGGCTTACATTTATAGAAACACTTAACTAAGATAAGGTTTTCATTTCATGTTGACTTAAAAAAAAAAAAGGAAATAAAGCACATGAATAATAATAACATAAACAAAACCAAATAAAGGTAGAGCTAACAAGAACATACCGAAGAGGGTAAACAGACTGTGGGGCGTAACCATCTTTAGAAGGAGAGAGGAGCAAGCGGACAGAGAGAAGAGTCGAGGAAGAGCGGAGATGAACAGATCATCCATAACGGAGGGTGGTTTCCCGCAGAATGGTGAAGTGGTCATGGATCATGGTTCGGGCGGTTAATTGGGGGGTCCGAAGTTTTGTTCAAGCAAAAAAAACAAAACAAAAAAAAACATGAACAACGAGGTGTGGTCAAGGCATGGCAAAAAGAACGGATAAAAAAAAAAAAACAGGATATGAAGGGAGAAAGAAAAAGATAGACAGAGAAAGACAGGATGGAAAAGAGAAAATCAAAACAGAGAAAATAGGAAAGCAAATGCAGAATATAAATGGGGGGGACAAAAAATATAATACAGGTCAGTACACAGGAAATGCAGGAGTTTGGTCAGAGAATGGCTGCTTTATGCTTTTCTACATTGTTTAGCAAATAATTGTGCCAAATGTAGTTACCCAGTACCAGGGTAAGGATACATTCATACTAAAAAAAAAAAGAGGAGCATCAGATAATGATAATAATGATTTGAACAATGGCAGAGTTATGAAGTTTTTAAGAGGCATGCAGGAGACCAGAAAAAGCTGAAAGCATCACTGTTTCAAGCATTTGATTCACAGAGTTTTACCCAGTTCTTTGTGATTGCCATGCTTGTGTAAACATGAAACCACCTTTTAAAGTTATGGTGTGGACAGAAAAAGTCACAATTGAGTCCACATCAATACGTGAGGAATGACATTTAAATAACACTGAAACTTTGTTGATTTAATCAGGTGAGCAAAGGGGTAGTGCCACGTCCATGCTTCATTAGCTTTCAAAGAGTGAGAGTTAGACCGTTTATACAAAAAAGAGAGAACGATTCGCTCTGTGGAAGTTATATGACCAAAAGGTTGTTAAATCAAAATTAATGGATTCAGATATGACAATCAATGAGAGTTTGTTGTTATTATAATAAACAAGTGGGTTAAGAAAGACACGAGACGGTGAACCTCACAAAAAAAAAATGTCTACGTCATATTTCAACCCAAAATAAAGATATGAAATTAACATACAATTTACACAAAATATACATTTTTATCATTTAAAACTAATTGTTTGCTTTGGACAAACAATTTTCTTAATTTATACTATTTGCATTAAATACCATGAACAAGTACCATGATGGAAACTTAAAATTATATTTACTGCAATATATATTAGGGATGTGCATCTTCAAAACTGAGGCCGATGCGATATGCATCTCGATACATAGCCAACGGTACGATACATTTAAGATACATGAAGCAGCTAGCCGATTTCGATTCGATTCAACACGATTCGATGCAGTATGATGCAATGAAACAAATTTGCAGGTATACAGGGATTGGAAGCCCTCGTTCTCTGTAACGCTGTAAGGCTGAATGTCTTTACAGATAAAAAAGGCGATTGCGTTGGTTATTGCCTTGGAATGAGTAAAACTGTTAAGCAGCAGCGATTGAAAATAAGTTTTGATCGTTTGCTCACCCGGCATCCTGCTAACAGTAGCAGGTTCAGCTTAATCCGAGTGAGAGTGGGAGGAGTCTCCAAATGCACACTGTTTCGGCACTTTAAGTCTGTTGTCAGAATCGCTGTGCTGCCTGTATTTTTTATAGTGGCACGACATATTTTACAAATTCCACTTACTAAATAATTAAAGTATAATATATATATAATATATAAAGTATCATATTGAACCGTTTGATGCAAGGCTTTTAGTTCGGTACGCATACGAACCGAACGATTCAGAAAAAAAAATAAAATAAAAATAAATAAATAAAGAAAAGAGAATATACTCTATTAAAGATTATTTATTTAATAATAGAGATTAGAATAAACTATTAGAATTCGAATAATAGAGAATAAACTCATTAAACTAAATAAAGCGTTCGTGCGTCTGCTGTTACTAGGCAACCATGAAAGCGCTGTTAGTTACAAAATCATTTCTGCTTCGGATTTTAAACTGCGCGACTGTTGAAAATAAAGAGCTAGCGCACGCAAAACGCACTGCACGTGAATGGCCCCTAAGCCTTTACACATACACTACGAAATTAAATAGTGGATCTCCCCCTCACTGGGATTTTTGTGAACCGCTACACCCCTAATATATATATATATATATATTAGTTAGACTTTTAAAAAAGAAATAAGAAATTAAAAAAATGTATTTAAAAAAAAAAAAGAAAACATTTTTTGTGCAACAAGTATATAAGTGACAGTGCAAAATGGGGCTACAGCGCTCTGCAAATACAAATAGGACTAAATCTTATAAACGAAGTGACATTTTCACTGAGTTTAAACGTATAACATGGCCTGACATGACAAACAGAAAAATGTAAACGTGAAGGAGAGGTTGAGATGTAGTAGTACACTGACCTCTTCATTTAGATTGCTAACGAGGAGCACTCCGCTGGCTCCCGAGTGCCCGGAAAGAGCAACTCTTCCAGCTGCAGCGGCGGCGGCAGCTGCCGCGCCCAACGGGCTCAGAGCACCTGTAATCACACAGAAAGGTGTAAATGGGCATTCTAGTCCAGAAGCTATATTAAAAACATAACATAACACGCATGTACATACAAAAAACAGAACTGCAAAATTTGTAGGGTGATGCTGTATGTTTAACAGATAACCATTCGGTTCTCGCTGACAAAGCTTACAGAACCTTCCTGCAGTCACTATGACGTTACGCCACTGGCTGACGTCTTGGGCCAATGCGCTTGCACAGCAACACGAGGGTAGTTCTGACCATAGGTTAATGCAGGAGCCACTTGTGTCGACTGCAGTGGCATTTCAATTGCCTCGAGTTGCTGGCGGTTCGGGGTGGTGAACTTGCAAGCGCTGCCTTTGGAGGAGGCAGACCCGACCCACAAGGTGTTGTGTCCCGTATACACCTAATGCCTTTACATGGAATGCCCCCAAAGTTTTAGGAACTTCGAACAGCCCTTTGTCTGCTTTGGAGGTCAGCAGAAGGGGAATGCTGTCTCCAAACAGAGGCTCACTGGGTGGGTGGTAGATGCCTTGGCATACCAGGGCGAGCAATGCCCCTGGGGGTGAGAGCTCATTCCACTCGGAGTGTGGCCTCCTCCTGGGCGTTGGTACGTGGTGCCTCTCTAGCAGACATCTGCAGAGCTGTCGGGTTGGGAGACACCCAACACTTTAGCCAGATTCTATAATCTTTGTGTGGATCCCGTGGCCTCTCATGTTTTGGGTAACATCAGGTAATTCCGGGAGGCTTGGGCGGGTGTCTGCTTGCAGCGCCATTCCTACGGGATCCGAGCACCATATGCCATTGCTTCCAACAGGTTACATCTGGCCCCTCCACTGCCCCACAGTTCGAGCTAAGCAGAGTAGTTTGAACTGTACCCAATGGAGGGCTTCCTTCACCCTCCTCGGGCCTGGCATTTTTCTTCCACGGTTCTTCCACCGTGTTCCCCTTACTCTAGTAAGATCTTCTCGCACAGACCTAAAAATCTCTGTGCTCCGCCCTCAAATCTCTGCTTTCCGCATTACTGGAGGGCCCCCTACTTGGCCCATCAGGTTGTTAGGAAGGTCATGTGGGATCTCCATTATAACTGACACTGAAGGAGGGAACGGAGATGTTATGTCCTTTCTGTCACAAGGTCGGACTGCTCTGGGGAGTCGATTGCGATCGGCTCCTCAGCAGAAAGCTAATGGTGGTTTGCACACAGCCATCTTACATAACCTTATGCATGGGGGAGTGGCTTGGCATGCAAAAACCACTGGCCAATTCCCATTGGCGTTTTCTCCAAAGATCAGAGTCAATTGGTCTCCCAGGTGGGACCCCATGACGTCAGTCAATGATATAACGTCTCTGTTCCCTCCTTCAGGGAACGAGGGTTACATACGTAGAAGAGACGTTCTTCATCCTGATGTGAGAGGAACCAGGTTAAAACCATGTGGGATTTTAAAACCTAATCATTTTAAGCCTAATATCAATAAAATACCTGCCTGATTACGTGGCAGGGGAAATGTCAAATTGCATTTTAAATTAAGAGGCCTTATGAGTAGATCTCTGAGAAAAGGTCAGTCAAGGCACTCAGAGACACGGGCCTACGTGACATTTTACAGTACTTAAGAGCACATTCCAATTATATTCAGTCTTTTATAAACACAGCTTTCTATTTTCATTTTCACACCATTCAGACAGACGGAAGTTAAATCAATGATGCTGATTAAAATACTGTCCCCATTCAGTGGTGCTTAGAATCAATCACACTATGAACAAATTATGGTTTTGGCTGACAAACGAACTGACAACAGTGGCCCTTTCGAGCTCCTTGATTACTCAACAGATAAAAAGATGAATGTCTTTGGTTGCTGCATCACATCTAGTGTTTTTAAGCATCTTACACTACAAGCACTGAAAGTCATTGCTAAGAGAGTATTCATGCAAATTTAATACAGTCTGCATTTTAAAACGTCTATCATCTGACAAAATGTCAGTGTTTCCTTTCATACATTTGGTGTTCCACAGTCATACAGGTTTGCAATGTGGTTGCAGTAGGGCATGCAAATGAATACAACAAACAGTGAATGACACACCAGAACAAATAGTAAAAAATAAAAAGAGGCAAGTACCTGGGATCTTACCGAGCAGGGAACTCGAATCTTTACCCAGGGCAGCAACCACAGAGGGATCCAGAGCAGGCTGCCCATCTCCAGCAGGCAGCTCTGGCCTAGTGTAGTCCCTGCTCTTATCATTATTGTATTTTACATTCAGGTTGACAAGTTTTGAGTAGTCTATGCGAAGGGTACAACAGGCGTTGTATATGTTCTGACCATCTAGAGCCTAGAACAAAAGAGAAAAAGATAGAAAAAAAGAACAAGGCGAGAGAGACAGAAAGAAAGAATGTCTTCTTCGCAGGGCGCTAAAAACGTGCTTTTCACATGAACTTCCGCTGAGAGCAAACCCACCACTTTAGCTTGCTGTGCACTGGTTGGATCGTTGTACTGCAACAGGGCCTGAAACTGATTGTTCTTGGTGAATGTGATGATTTTCATGACGGTGCCAAACTTTGAGAAAATCTATTGACAGAGAAAGCAGAGCATTGAGGGGAGCTATCAACAGAGGGGAAAAGACATTACAAAAAGAAATTAACATACACAGCATCAAAAACACATCAATTTGTCATCAATATGAACTGTCAATAAGAGGCTGCTCTTAACTGTGCCATGCCCTACCTGCTGCAGCACGTCCAGGGTGACGGGGTAAAACATGTTATCGATGATTATCCTTAGCACTGGACTTGAGGGTGAACCGCCGCCATCGCTAGAGTTGGACCCTGATGTGAGACTCCCACCTGACTGGAGATCAGTTACAAGCACTATGTTTAACATATACAATGGGAAATGTCTGGTCTTTATAGCAGTTCATTCTAGCAAAGAAATGATCATTTAGACATGAAGAACCCATCTGAATTGCATGTAAATCAACTTTCTCACTAACTAATCAAAAAAACCTTTAAATATGTTAAAATGTTTAAAAAAAAAAACATTAGAGACAGATGTTTTCAACAAAATAATAAAAGCACCAAATCAGCATATTAGAATGATTTCATAAGAATTATTGCAGTTATGACGAATTTGGCTTTACAATCACAAGCATAAACTGCACTTGAAAATTTATTAAAACAGAAAATTTGTAACAATATTTCACATAACTACTGTAACTGCAATTTTTATAAAATAAATGCAGTCTTGGTGAAAATTTTTGAAAAAACATTTTTCAAAAATCTTACAGAACATTAACTTTTGAAAGTAGTTTAAATTTAAAAGGAATACAACATTTTCCTTACACACTATAAACCAGAAGTGCAACTAACAATTATTTTCATTATCGATTAGTTGGACAATTATTTTTATCCATTAATCGGATTTAAAATACTTTTTATTGACAAAAAACACTTCCACGTTATGTCCTTCAAACAAATGTGTCAACTGAATGTCCTGAATCTTCCTATGCTTTTCATTAAAGCTAATTTAACTGGAATTGGGTGTATGAAAATGTAAATTTTTTTAATAGATAACAATAATTATATTATAGCATTACAAATAATCAATTACTGCTAACACAAGAGCTTATACAGTGTAAGTATACTACAGTGTAGTATCTTTTGAATACTAACCAATATACTAAGCTAATACAGTGTCAAAAAATGTATTTAGTAAAGATTTACTTACAGGACAGACCCTTACGCAAACATGTAAATGCTCACGCGAATGTGACATTTAAAAGCTTAAATAAAGAATTCTCACGTTTCAGGCAGCTTGGATCACGTACTTCTGCAGCATTTCATTCTGCTTCCTTCATTATTTTTAGATGCATTTTCTCTATAGAAATGCATTATTCAGTAATTTGTAATTTGATGTGACTGGCTGAAGTTGGAAAAGTACTGTGGGCAGACCCGACTAATCAATGTGAATCATTGCTCATTATCGTTTTCAATCATTTCATTATCGATAATAATCGATTTCATTGATTAGCTGTTGCAGCCCTTCTATAAATAGCTAAAAAAAATTGTGCATTGTCTGTTTTGCCCAAAGCAAAATTTGGTCAGCATAGTTGGATTTAAAAATACTGATTGGCTGTCCCTTGAAGTATCTTAAATTCAGGTAATTTTTTACCTGGTTTGAATTGTCGGTCTTGAGTTCTTTGTGATTGGAGTACTGTATGTAGACTGGCACACTACGGACATGAGGCGTCACAGCCGAGTAATAATTAACCATTGTCATGGCAGCTTCCTCTGTGCTGAGCTCCAGAAACGCCTAAGACAAAAATTATTTTAGTGATAAAGTAAACTGAACTCTATAAACTAAAAAATATTAGTTAGACTAGAAATAGCAAATCTTTTAACACTCACCAACTCTGACAAAAGTGAAATTGAAAACATTTCAGCTTGCCCACGCACCTGGTTTTTGCCTTTTAGTGTGAGGATATTGGTGACCTTTCCGAACGGAAGCCCCAGGGCAATGATCTCTGTTTCCGAGACATCGTTGGGTAACTTTCTAATGTGAAGAACACGGGATGGCGGGGCATCGCCGACCCTGTCTTCAACTCGAAGTTTTTTGCTGTCGCTGCCGTTGGATGTCGTATCTGTCAAAAGAGAATATTACATACATTTCAAGTGGAAAACTGCAAAATCGTAAAGACAAAAGTTGCTGATGTAATTGAAAGCGTGTCTAAACTGCACTTTAAGTTTCTCTTCACACTACATTTCCAATCGGGATCCTTAATAGATGGAACCCAAGAAACAAAAGATTCTCTTAATCGGGTAAAGTCTTTCCTCTACTGAATGGGATATTGAAATCTATTGTTGGAGAAGCTGTAATAAGATGCAGAGCACACATAATCGCAATTCCGGTCACATGCTTTTAAGCGTGGGTGCCCACCTACAGAGAGCGTAAGGTTATTCCCAGATAGGATCTTCTCAGATCAGATATCACACTGAAACATCTGTCATAATTTGATTATTTTAATGTGTATCATGGATGAGAAAACTGAATATTTTTGAATGGGAGGGGGAAGTCTGGGACACTTACCGCTAATACTGCTCAGCCCAGAACTAGGGCTGTTATACATGCTGCCGGACAGCAGCTCATCTGATCCTCTCTGCGGAGACACACAAAGAGAAAAATAAAATTCCGCCCTCCAATAAAGATGTTCTCCTTTCACAATCCCCTCAACCAAACAATGAAATACAGCTCTCTGTGGACAGCTTAAGGAATCAAGGCACATAAAACACACGTCCACATGCTTCTGCCTTTCCGCCTTATTTTTCTAGATTGTTGCTTTAATCTTGTTGAGTCTAAGATGTCAGACGCTGTCATCTCATCCTGAGCTGCCCACGTTCCCGAAGGGCCCCGGTGCGATTTGGCCGCCGCTTGAAGTGCAGCTAAAAGTGACGGATGGGACGGCAGGCAAATGGCGAACCGGCGCAAACCAAACTTCCTAATAGGATCATCTCAGGTTCGTGCCTTCCAAAAATTCCACCGAATTGTTCTTTATGGACGCTGCTTTTACGGCGCCAATAAACCTGCCGCCGCCGCTGCTGCCTTCTGGGCATCGACACTACAAACAATCAAGCGAATGGTGAAGTTTCACATCGAAACAACCGAAAGCAAAAGAATGCATTAAGAAATGGCAAGGTCTTAACAGACAAGCCTCAGCATCAAAACTGATTAGAACAGGAGAAAAAAAAGCAGGACTTTAAAGCAATAAGATCAAATGCTTCTTTTTCCACCTGCTTTCCCAGAAAGACCAGCTAACATTGTTTTCCAGGGAGGAAAATTCTGTTGTTGCCAAACAAACTGGGTTAAAAGGCCTGTGTTCAGAAGGCATCTCTGGAAAAGAACAAGTTCTTCTCTAACTATCTTGGACATAAACTGCCCCCATTCAATTACTACCAGCCTAATTTTATGAAAAGCAGAGATGGAGACCTGTAACAGGCCTGTATCTAATATATAAGGGACAATTCTACATTTCCGCACAACACTTTTCTTTCAACGACAAAGAATCAGCCACATAATATCCAATAATGCACTTAAATGGCTTGGCAATTCTTTGTCCATTCAAAAACAAATTACGTTTGCATCACCCTAGGCTTCTTTGTCTTTTTTTTCCCCGTGTGCCTCTGACGCCACGCAATACGCAAATGTGTTAAAAAATAAATGCTTAACCCCTGTGAAGACAAATTACGTTCCTGACAGCAATACTAAAAAAGCTCATATTGTGTTTTTGAATGAAGTGACAGTAAAATTGGCCAAGACATGTTCTACCTTACAAGCTTACAAGTCTGACAGGACAGCAACAATTAAAGACAAAACTGGAAAAATCATAAGACTAACATATAAACAATATCTGACTCCAGCTGACATCATCCCTCTGACTTTTAGTGACCAAAATTCATCAATTCTACCACCAAAAAATGCAAGGGAATGGTGAATATTACTTGTAGATCCCATTCCAGCTGTTAATGGCAACTATGCAAAGTTTGCAAATGTTTTTATGAACTAAGAAAAAGAAAGCCTGAGATAGCAGTCTAAGTTTGAGATTTAACACAATTAGGAGCAGTTTCCCAAACAGGGTTTAAGACTAGTCCTGGGATTAAAACAAATGTTAGAGCTGTCTAAAATGGAAAAGGCTTGCAATGACGTACCTTAAAATAGATTACTGCCATTGTTTGGTCTTAAAATGATTCCAGGTAATGCTTTTTTGTAAGACATGTTTCTAAAAACTACTTCAATGTTCTAAATTAACAAAGACCTAGTCCTGGCCATTGAAAGAAGGCAATTTAAAAAATAAAATGGGGAAAGAAATGCACAAGTGTGATAGTTCACTTGCATTTATCAGCTACATGATGTCATATTTTGGAAACATTTGCAAGGCTAATGACTTAATTATGGGTCTAATCAGACTGGCTTAACATGGCACGTTAATGTGACAAACTTAGGGTGGAAATACTATTGTATAATTTTCCAATATGAAAAAAATGATCAATATCATCAATATTATAAACTATATTAAGGATGGTTGGGTTTGATACAACATATTTCAAGTATTTGCACATTTTAATATAATAAAATGAATAATTATACTCTTTCTTGTACAAACACTTAAAATAAACATTCCAAGAGCAGTGTGAACAGTGGTTCTACAGGTGCATCTGAATTAAACTTAACAGCATCTGACACTTAAAGCAATTATAAGTTGTAGTAATTATTTGCAACTGCATGCCAATTTTGTAATCAAGACAGTCCCATCTCAGAGTACCTATTAAACATATCTCTAGTTTACCATGTAACAGCGGTAGAGAAAACTGCTAACCACACTGCTCTGGTATCTACGGGGTCAAATTTCTGTTGTGGTTTCCACTTGTTCTCATCACTGCAACAGGCAGCCATCTATTAAAAAAAAACCTACGATCATATTCATATTCATTATATACTGCCTTTGTCAGGTTGCTTAACACTGCAAAATCCTCCATAGGTTTCTTTAATAACCACAAATCCATCCATGCATCCTCCAGACTACATACTGCACAAGGGATACCGAAAACAGTGTTTACCTTTACACCAACCGCGACGTCACCAATGCTGTTGAAAACACAAAGTGAGATTTGATCAGGCATCAGGAATTTAGACGCAAAAAAGGGAGGGCTAGAAATCCTTTAATCTGAATCTTTTCAAATCCCCTCCATTATTTAATGACACAACAAATTAAGCTGATGAACATTTCAGTATTTCATCACTTTATCCCACTCTTCCTCTAGCAGGCCAGAAACGCCTATAAATGCTGTCTATGTAGGCTGCTCACAAGGCTATGAAGTTCATAAAGGATATTTTAATATCTAGTAAAATGAATTTTAATATACTGTACGCAGGTCACTAGGTTATGAGACAAAGATGCTTAAAAATGACAACTAGTTAGGCAGATTACTAGGTTTTGGCATTATGATGTCCAAAAATGCAATGAAGGTAGCCAGGTTACTAGGCTTGGGGACTATAATGTCTAGAATGCTGTCTTGGTAACAAGTTCATAAGGTTTTGACACACAGCCCTAGAGTACAGACTGGGGCTAGTTGGTTAACCATAATTTGCATAAACTATCAATACTTCATTTAGATACATTTTTAACCACTGAGAGGCGTTTTATTTTATACATTTTCTGATGGTATAAAAGCTAAAGTGAAGCTAACAAAGAAACACGTGATTACAACCTAGATGTGATTCAATTGGGAATTAAATCAAATTATAGCACAGTAATATATTATTACAAATCGAACTAGTTTAAACCCTCGTTTAATTAAACTACTGTTTAATTTTGCGTGCAAAACGTGACCAAACAAACAGCTAGTGAGGCTAACCTGCTAACGCATGCTTGCTGTTTTTGGATTCATTTTTGTTATGTTTAGTAATTTGAGTTCTTGCGCTTTAATATCTTGCCATTTTGTACAAGACAATACCACACAACCGTTACAGTAAGATTATGAAACAGCAGTAACAAGTGTTACAGCGCTAGCATGTTAGCCGCGTTAGCATTCCAGTAAGTGTGCGTAAACTCTTCTAATTCACGTTCAAATGATTGTTTTATATGCATATAAATGAAGAGCGCTTTTGATGCTCACCCGTCCATTTCTGGTGCTCTGTGTAAAAACAAACCCGCTGAAGAGTTAGTGTGTGTGTGTGTTATTCCTCCTCACTGTATTTAGCAGACACACACACACACACGCGCCACTGACAAAATGGAGGCGGAAACTGAGACACGAGGGAACACACACACACGCACACACACCTACTGTAAACACACAATAATACATATGAGATACACACCTACTGTAAACTCAAACACCCTTTTACTGTAAGCATGTGATATAAAAGATAATAGGCAACAGGTATTAAGCCATATTAAGCATACACACCAACTTTAAATAAAATGATTATTTTGAAAATTGTTATAAGCAATACATAAAATAATAAATGTAACAGATCCTAGAAGAACGTTTTATTGCTCAGAGCTTTCATAACTGTTACGATCTTGTCTGAAACTCACAGAAACGTGAAATAAATTAGGTCCTTTTAGAAAATACACCTTAACAGCCTTACACCTTACAGACTTAAAATTATTTAATTCCATTTTCTTTTAAGGAGAAAATAACTGATTATATATAGAGGACAAGACATAGATTATAAACCAATAAAATGTATAACACGTGAGAAAATCCACCTTCATGTAAAACACATTTTTTGTCAATACGTTTTATTATTTAGTTTGAGTTATCATTGTTGTTGTCATTAAATATTATTAGGGAAACAAAATTTAGAGTGAATCACCTAGCATAATCAAAGTGATTATGCATAATGCTATTAACATTCAACAAGTCAGTCAAAAAAGGCTGTAGCAGGCGCTTAGATATCATTGACTGTGACAGACTTACATAATGGTATTTTGGCTTCGTGCTTGATGCCCCAGGTGAAATTAAAGTCTAACAGCTTATCTTAAAGAACCTGGGATTTAATTAAAAATGACATTTCCCCAAACTCTTGGGTCTAGTTTTGCTTCTGAGGCTGCCATGTTGGAATTAGATTCCGGGATCCCTCTGAGCAAAGGGGAAATAAGAAAACTGTCAGCTGATCACCAAATCTCAAACGTTTATCATTCGTTTCTTGGCACACAACAGCCAGACGGTTCTTGACACCAAGTCCCAGCTGCCATAAAACAAGTAACATTCCTTTTAGCATAATCAAGTGTATGAGAAATGATTCCCAACACATTGATTTTCATGCATCATCATGATTGAAAATGTTTGGTTAAAATTTAGATGAATTGCAGGATAATTTTAGCTGTAACCATTTTAATATATATATATATATATATATATATTTTTTTTTTTTTTTTTTTTTTTTTTAATTTTTTTAAGTTTTAATAAATAAAAAAAACATTTTAAAAGATATGTCACACTTTACAAAGTTATTATTGTAAACTAAAACTACAATGATTAAAGTTTTGTTATTTGCATAAAGCTGAAATAAAATAAAATATGAACATTAGATGAAAACGTCTGAAATATTGCGCTGCATAAGTAAAATTAGTCTAGTTACAATTACTACCTGGAAAAAAAGGATAGAGATAGAAGGATAGATAGATAATAAAAAGGACAAAATTACATTAAAAAATTAAACTGAAATAAAATTAAACTAACAAAAACCCAAACGAAATGAACCAAAACTGTAAATATAATATTATTAAAAATAATAGTAAAATCTAATAATATGTCTATAAATATTACAAAAACAACACTGCATTATACACAATAAAAAAGACTGAATTTGTATTTGAATTTTTTTTTTTATGATGTAGTATAACACACTTTATAGAGTACAATTTCTTTTACAGTGTGCCTGAGGCATAACAGAGCTTTTCCAATGCAGATGTCCCACTGTCATGTTTTATCAGGCATTATGTCATTCTTCTGATATCATCATGGGACTGATGTAGTCAACAGTGATATCACTGCAATGTGACCCCAGTGTTGTAAAATGTGCTGTAGTCACTCTGAACCGACAGCCTTGGGTTGAGATATGTTACCTGCCTTATCCTATTCACTAATGAGATCTTACCAAGCAATTTAAGCTCTATTAGTTACTAAATCCATCAGTAGATGCTCAGAAAGCAATAGTTAAATCACAGCAATTCACTAAATAATTTTAATGTCCATTTTGTACAAACAGGTTGTGGGTGTATTGAACTCAACCTGTCGAAAATAATAACTGACAGTTTTATAGATTCATGGATTTAATAGACTAATAGGCCTTTCTCCGTATGACTACTGACTTTGAGCATTTACCTTAATGGCAGTGTGATGCCTGCCATTTTCTTTAATTACCAAAGCAGCACTGCTTCTGTAATATTAAAACCTTGCATTGATTTCCATTTTTCTACATACGTGTTCTTGCATCCCATCTGCTTCCTGCACACAGGCCTGCCATCTCAGTCCAGCTGTGCCAAATCAATGTCTTGATGGCTGCAAAACCCGCTAAAGTTCCAATTTAGCACTCTATTGAAAATCTTGCAGCCGTCTTTTGGAAAGGCCAAACACATCCCCATGGCTCTGTTTGTGTGTTCGATCATATTGTGTTTCTCATAGTGCATTCTGATGAAAATGGTTTCGAGTGCCTTATGAACCAGGCACAAAATGGAATGCCATGCAGTGACTACCATTACATAGCATGGGTATTTTCCACCGGAACATGACTTTTCTGTGTTTTTTTCTCTCTCTCCCTGTGTGTCTATGTGTTAGTAAAGTAGTACATTTCGTGTTTTTTATAAGGGATATGATAATCAAAGACTACAGCCATATCTTTTTTGGGACATATCTTCTTTTTTTTCTTTTTCTTTTTTTTTATTGAATAACAGCAAAGACATGGATGGATGGATGGATGGATGGATGGATGGATGAAGTAGAACATAAAGTAAAATAATGGATAGATGAAAGTATGATAGATAGATAGATAGATAGATAGATAGATAGATAGATAGATAGATAGATAGATAGATAGATAGATAGATAGA
>JAUCNO010000548.1:12838753-12853852 GCA_032353835.1 Enteromius viviparus | reverse complement strand
ATGTTCAGTGCTTTGCTACAATCTGTATTGTTAAAAGCGCTATATAAATAAAAGTGACTTGACTTGACTTGACTTCTACAGAGAAAGTACCCAGATGACCCAACAAGTTGAAAGCAGCATTTAGGTTAAACACAACGCATGGGTAAAAATATTAAAAGAAATAAAAATAGAAAAAATACCCAACGAGCACCCAGCATTTGGGTTAAAAAAATTAAACAACCAACACCCTTTGAATGTGGACATCACATCACAGATAATAGGAGATTTATGAGATATCTGTAACTGTCAGGGCTAAAAAAAAATAAAAAGGAAAAGGAAAAAGAAAAAAGCAATCGGATTTAAACTTGCATATTGTTTATGTGCAAAAATTGACTTTGCACATGATACTCAATTGGTAGGATTAGGGGTGGGGGGGGATGGGGGGTTCATATTGATAATTCTTATTTTAAGATGTCTTAAAATGTGTCATTGATTTCATTAAAGGAAACGTCTAGATTACAAACGTTACCCACAGAGATGTTACACTTTGTTTCCCTATGTAACATGGAAGTGATTTGACTGAAATAGTAACTGAGTGTTGTACATTTTGAAAATAAAAGCGTGGCACTATTGCATTAACAGTCTTGAAGTTCTTTTTCTTTTTTTCCAAACCTGCAATAAGAGCAAATATAATAAGGTACTTACAGCACTTTCTCTTATCTACAAAAGAAGGAGTTGTCTTTGCACACTTTCTCCCTGAAAGCTCCTTAAAACATGCCGACTTTTAGACACACACACCTTAAATTAATAAAATCATATTCATATTCATATTTCTTTTTTATACAATATAATCTGCATATTGGCCAAATGAATAAAGTAGGCGGGGCTTCTTTAAAGCCGTGTGAAAGCTTAGGAAGAGAGAGAGATTTCTTTGCTATAAAATGTAATCTTCTGTATTGGTTTGTGAGTAATGGAGGCAGATTCAGTATTTCATTAAGTTGGCCGAAGTGATGTATCATCCCTCTCTTCTCAGTAGCGTTGCATTAACTTATTAGCTTTACTCTCTCCCGCTCGCTCTCCCGTTTTCACTTGCTCTCTCTTTCCCCTCGTCTGTCATTGAAACATAATCACCCTGTAAAAGTAGAGATAATAAAAGCAAAGGGAATAAATGACCCTAAGAGACATAATAAGAGAGAAAGAGGCAGTTTACAAGATATTTTCTTCTTTAATTCTATCACTGTGACTCAATAGACAGACTGACAGTGGGCCATATATGTGGTGGTGAAGGTTGCATCTGATGTGTGTGTGTGAGTGAGTCAGTGCACATGTGTGCATATTTGCATGTGTATTAATGGCTCTCTGCATGAATGGAGACAGTTCATTACTGAAGCTGTCCTCTATCCAATGATAAAGCCTTTTTAATTATGCTTCATGAAACAATATTAAAGATTATTGGGGTGTGCCTAATTTTTCAAGACAGTGCCACTCCTCTCCGGGACAGATGCCACCGTGGGACGGATGAGAATGACTGACGGCAGAGTGAACTTCAGAGACACGACAGGAAGTCACTTGAGAGAATTAGGGCTGACTCAGCGCTTTTGTCCCATCTAGATGAGAAGCAATACGTTGCAGGCATTTTAATACTATAAATACTTCCAGCAGTAATGCGTGAGAGATAGTGTACAGTTAGTCAGTTATTATGGCAAAATATTTTGCAATAATGATGACTGATTGGGCATTATCCCTCATACACAGTGACTCAGCAAATACAAAGATTAGATATAAAAAGAAAAACAGATGTAATTAGATATAAAATTATTTTTGGGAATTTGCAATAATGTATATGTATATATATATATATATATATATACAAATAAATAATAATAAATAGTATAAATATATAATGTGTTATAGCTGCACAATAAATAAAGGATGTGTTTGTAATTTTTACACACTCAAGTAGTACCTTTCTTCTGCTGAAGACAAAATAAGATGTTTTGAAGAAATAAAACTTTCATCAGCAGCCAATGAGTTTGTTGTTTAATATTCAAACACACAACTAGTGCTTGCTGTAACAAGCCCCCCTCCTTCCCTAGCTCCACCTTAATATAGATCTGCTTCAGTAGGGAGACCATATGCCCTATTTTACCTGGACATGTCCTCTTCTTGGACCTAATAAAATGCACAGCCAGTATTTCTTAATTGATCAAAATGTTTAGTTTTTTTTTTTTTTTTTTTCTGCTCCTGCTGACCAATGCCACCCGCTCCCTTTCAATTACACTCCTACATCTTAATATTGCATTTATTTTTAGCCACTCTCAGTATGCAGAGAATTTTAAATGTCTTTTTAATGAGTGATGGTGTTGTTGACTCTAACTTTTGATTTTATGAACACACACACTCTTTGTGACGTGTAAAATTGCTAAACAGCAAATACTCCAGCATGGTCTTGTCAGTCACCTCTCCTTATTCTTGACCTGGCTGTGATCAGTCAAATCTGACTTCCGCAGCTCTTTTTAGATGCAGGATTGCCAAGTCCACAATTGGGCTGCTTTTAAACTGTTGATTTTCCAGAGTGGGTTAAAGTTTTGAAATATTGCATAAAATACATTTGCCTGTACTGAAACATTTTGCATCCAACCTCTCATAACACTTTCTTGAACTTTTTTTATTAAATGTTCCCTCTTGGAGAACATATTCATTTTTATTTTCTGCCTGTGTTTTTTGTTAGCATATATTAATGCATGCTCCCTAATCCAACGCATTGAGTATATTAAATTGACCAATTAACTTCAAATAAACAGTTTATTAAAGAGGATACACTTGTACATTTCAGTGGGAGTTCATCTAGCAAACAATTAAATAAACTTAATAAATCTTAGTTATTGAAATAAAGAGTCAGTTCAGAACAAATGACATTGCATAATTAAAAGTGTTAAAAATGTAATTAGTCTTTATTAAAAGAGAAGGTCCCCAAACACTCATAAATCCTGGCAGAGGGAGGTTGATGAAGTGGGAGGGTATGTGTGATTGATGTTGAGACGTGGGAGGGTATGTGTGATTTTTATTTTATTTATTTATTTTCTTGTTTCATTTTAAAAATGCTATTGTCCTGGACTTCTTTCAAAACTTGAATTTTCTCATAGATTAGCCAATGTAAGCTCTCTCTCACACGCGCACACACACACACACACACACACAAGCAAAGACAAGCCACACAGAGCATGGTCCCCTCTGATGCACTGATGCATTTAATCAGAGGGGCATTTTTCAGTAGAGGGAAAGTAATCATTTTTGCACAATAAGGCCCATCTGAAAATGTCCACTCACATTTGTGTGGTGGCAGCATGCAGCCCAGTGGATGCATTATGTATTCCAGTGATAGATTAGACTCATAGTATTTGTGCTACCGTCTTGATGCTGAATGTCACCTTCTTTAATCATTTGTTCCCAAACAAACAACTTGAGTCTACTCTTTTCCAAAAAATAAATGAATAAAAAATAGGCCCAACTGAAGAAAAACCACTCCACTAGGAGCGCTGTGTCATTTAGAGAATGAATTGCAATCATGGACAAAACAGTGATAGATGCATGGGAGAGGTTCCTGGAATAATTTTCACATTATTTGTATAATTATCATAAGAAAATCTTTTGTAATTATGTTTCAAAAATGTATGTGATTATGCTCAGTTGTAATGTATTCGGCACTTCCCTCAAATAATGCATAATAAGTTATCTCCTGCACTCTTCAAATACATGCACAAAGATACCAGAGCACGCTGTAGGCTGTATCCTTTCATTTCAAAGCGCGAAGTAAGCTACGTGCATGCAACTTCGTGGTCAGTTAAGCTTATGAAGCTTCCAAAAAGATTCGGAAAATTGATTAAAGCTGCTTTAAAACTGCGCAAGCATGTGATTTATTTAAGAACATGGCATTTATTATAATGGGTAATGTGAAGATTGTTTTAAGTTCAATTAAATTAGAAGGTTTTTGTTGAAAATATGTTATTGCCAAAACATTCACTTCAAGAGTTCACGCTTCCCTCATAATGAATAATAAGGAAATTTGGCGAGCTGTCTGGGGAGCGAGCTGGGAGAACAGCAAACTCCGAACCCTAATGGATAGAACCCTTGCGTGGGCAAGAGTTTGGCGTTCGGCTCGTTCACCGTCTGCCCCCCAAAAAAGCTTGAAAGGACAGCAGCCAAAAATGCAATGAGAGAGGATGCTGGACGAAGGAGAATAGTAGGCAAAATAGGCTGAAGGTAATGTAAGATGACAAAATTAAACTTTGTTTATCAATGCAGAGACGGTCTCTGTAGTCAAAACGACGATGATCGCTGGAAATCAGGTGTTCCCAACTAAGCAAGCCAGAGGCGAAAGCGGCAAGGAACCAAAACCCCATCCATGGGAAAATGGAAAAAATAAATAAAAAATGGCAGGGGAAAAAAAATATCGAGGCGGGGAACCTCCGGCTGGAGGAATGGCGGCGGGAAGCCTCGGCTGAGGCAGGGAACCTCCAGCTGGAGGTTGGCTAGGGGACAGGCATTGGGTGTGGAAGGAAGCCTCAGCTGAGGAAGGTTGGATGAAAGCTGGGGAGAGAGGCTGGTTGGCTTAAGGGAAAAAGAAGGTAGTGTGGCGGCAAGGGGGGTTTAAGATTCTTCAAGTTGCTTTTTGATTAAATATCCGACTACGCCACCCTAGGAAATAACCCAGGGAAAAATGCTAAACCGCTTGATTTAGTTTTAGACACACACAGGTTCGAGTACCTCAAAGTAAGGTGCGGGCGAGCCTTGAATAGGAAGCCGCGGTCTCTCGTAGCGGTTCAGACCGGCTGAGTGTTGAGCTAGAGCAGTAGCAGGTTGTTGTAAGGCAGACTGAGGAATCTGGTCCTCGTGGAGGAAGGCAGCGAGGATGTGTTTTTGGTCGTACGATTCCCGAAGAATGCACAAGAGCGGGAAACGGGGAAATGAAAGCTGGGAGAATTTATAGGGGAAATTTTTGATTGGGTGCGAATGAACAAGGGATGATTAGGTAACGGGCTGCCAGCTGAGTATGATTATTCATTTAGCGATCCTCTCGAACTTATGTTATTGACAAAACATTCACAAAGTTTTGTTAGTTTTATTTTTTTAGCTATAGCCTGGAATGGCAAGTTTAAGAAAGAAAGTTGCTAGTTGGTGCCAGATTCAAATCAGACCTTTAATTCATCTTGCTGTTCTCAGCTCCTCAGCTCCATTCTGCCCCTCAGCTTGGCCTCACTAAATGACAGTCACTCGTCCATTAAATGTCATGGGTCTTGGTGGCTTCTTAAGCATGCTGCCAAATATGGAGTAAGTTCAGGAGAAGGTGGAACAGGACTGGGAGCAATGGTATGAAGTTGGTCTGATGGACTGCATTCTAAACACCAGAAAATCCCAGGGCGACAAAGGTGGAGAATGAAGATCTAAAGATCGAAAGGATGAAATGACGTGTTCTCCCAGAGAGCATCGCATGTGCCCTGAATTTACTGATCTGCTCCCAGATGTCATCGCTACCTTCCTCTGATTGGCTGCAGGAGACTCATTAGTCTGTGTCTGTGAAATACTGTCATGCTGCCAAAGAGGACACCTAGAACTGCTCAGAATAAGAAGATCAAAAATCAAAGGAAACAGACTGTTATGAAAATCTGTGGATTTTTTTTTCTTACTTTTCTTTTATTTTTGTCCTAATAAAACTTTTACATTCTGTCTTCTTTCCTTTTTCAGATTTCATAAAACACTAAATTTGAATATATATATATAATCTCTATTTTTCTTGGTGTGTGTATGTGTGTTCAAATCATTTTATCAGTTTATGTAATAGATAGATAAATGGACAACAGACAGACAGACAGACAGACAGACAGACTAGAGATAGATAGACAGAGAGATAGATAGATAGATAGATAGATAGATGGATGGATGGATGGATGGATGGATGGATGGATGGATGGATGGATGGATGGGTGGAGCAAACATAATGATTTTCTGTGTGAACACAGCCATGGAAATATGTGTGACAAAACTCAACATGTTTTGATCAAAGACTTTCATAAGCATTTAATTATTGACTGTTGAGTCAGTTTAGTCAGAAAGACCTGGCAGCCTTGCTGTTTGCTGAATTTAACCACGCCAGTTTTCAAGCTGTGTGGGAGACACACAGCTCGCCTAACACTGACTATTAGGCAACATGCATGTTGATATCCACATACACAGAAAGTATAGCGACCTAGCTGACGGTCCAAATTATAATCAGTATAAGTCCAATAATATGCATGCTTTTATCATAATGTTGAATGTGGCTGTGTAATATTGATGATATGACCTTGCTTAAATATTTTCCTATTTAAGCCAAGATGTTGCTGTGTAATAAAAGGAGCCAACTGCGTGTTTTCACATAAATTGAGGAAATGGAAATACAGAATACAGGAAAATAAACCGCTTTAATGAGCCTACACAACATATTTCTGAACTATTCCATTATTTAAACAGTGACACAAGCTTATCAGAGAGAATTTAGCATCCGCTGAAGAGTAATAAACAGCCAGGCGTGATCACAAGGTTATATGTGATCAAATATTCATGTGCAAGTGTTGCAAATTAGACTATTGTGTTGGTTTGAAGGACAAGTTCACAGTTTTCACCTCACTGATAAAGTCATCTGTGTGAAGACAACACATATCAACACTGAGAGTTTAATTAAACGCATAGTTCAGCCCAAAGTTTTAATTCTGTCAATAATTACTCACACTCTGCTATTCAAACCCATAAGACGGTTGTTCAGCTTCAGAACACAATTAAGATAATTTACATTAAATCTGAGAGTGTTCTGTCCCTGCATAGACAACAACTCTACTGATGCATTCATGGCCCAGAAAAGGTTGTTAGGACACAGGTAAAATTGTCCATGTGACATCAGTGGTTTAACAATGTTATGAAGCAGAAGAATACTTTAGTGAGCCAAGAAAACAATTTTTTTTCTTGTCTTTCATGTCAGTCTGTACCCTGTGTGTACCAAAACGAATGCACACTTTGTGCACATTGACTGTTTTAACAACATGCTTACTTCTTTCTGGGCCTTGAACATGTCAGTTGCTTTGCTGTGTATGCAGGGTCCGAAAATTCTTTGAATTTCTTTTAAAATATAATTTGTGTTTTGAAGGTGAATGGATGTCTTACAGTTTTTGACCAACATGCATTTTAATTTTTGGGTGAACTATCCCTTTAAGAAATGTATATGTTTGTTTATTGTTATTATTTGAAGAAAGAAAATTGTGAGCTAGAAAATATTAGGTTTCCAGAATGAGCACCAAGGCTTAATACTAAATTGGACACAAATCAAAGTGACGCTTTAATACTAATGCAAATACTGTTGTATACTGTGTACTAATGTTGTTAATCAGTTGTGGGTGGTATAAGGGGGCAGGACATTCTCATTCTAGAAAACATCTAACACAGTCTCACGACCAATTCGTACGTATTCGTACGAGGTGCCAAATTCGTGCTAATTCATACTAATTTGAATGTAGGTCATTCGTACAAATTCATACGGACTGGAAACTCCTTAAAATACATACGATGTAGAAGAAATCATATGAATTCGTACAAGTGAGGTCACATAAATTACCCTCCTCGTAAAATATGTACGAATTGCTGTGAGATCAGGTTGAAACATCCGGTTGGACAGAAATCTGTGTAGTGCAAGATGACTCATCAATTTTTTCTGTCTTTTCCCAGAAGATTGTACAATAATTTACATATATATATAAGTAAATAAAATATTTGAACTAAACAGGATTAAAGTAATTTAAATAACAAACAAATAGTCCATATTTAGAATAACTCATTCCAAATATTAACAGAAACTTTAGATTTGAGCATACTATCAGAATTAGGCAGGTTTGATGGTATAAAAGTAAACTTTGTCGGTGTTTAGTAACACCAAAGCATATAGATGGCCTCAAAGCTAACACAGACTAAAAACCACAAAACTTTTATTCTGTTTGCATGCAGTCTTTAAAGTGCTGTACCATGGCAAATCATGTGTGCTTTTCCCTTTTTTATTATCCGTGAAGCTCGGAGAAGGGATTGGTGGAATGGTGGTGGGAAACAGAATTGGGTCCATTTTTCTAAATTCGATCCAATTTCCATGATTCTCAAGTCTCCCTTTTTGATGCTCATTTGGTGCCATGCGGAGCTCAGACCTGGACACTTCTTCTGTAATATAATCATGTTTTCTCCCAGTGTGGCCTGCATAATATTGGCACAGTTGTAGCTCTAGGACGCCTTATGATTATGAAAATGGGATGAAACGGAGAACAGCAAGCTGTCTTGTGTCTCTTGCGGTCCATCACCTTCATGGCGGACATGCTGAGACCAGCACCAGCCACTAAACTCAGCCCCGGTGCTTCCTGGTGTTATTGTTCTCAGCCATTACCTTACCCTCCATGTTGCCTTTTATTGTCTTCATAAGCCATTTGCCTGTGGTGAAAAGCCCAGTGAGTAGAACAGCATGTGCGAATTTCACAGCTGATGAGTCTTGCGATGAGACGAACAAGTTGCTAGTGTCAGCTCACTCCTGGCCTTTTGAGGAGTAAACACTGAGCAGAGTGTTGATGAGCTTCTAGTGAGGTTAAAGGGTTAATAAACAGATCCATTCAGTAGTCCTTTGTGGTTCAAAGCTGGTTGGGATGGTTAGAAGTTAGCTTCTGCTGGAAGAGGCTGTAACTACTCAATTCTGCAAGAAAGATATAAACAGAAAAGAATTTATTACATTAAAGTTCAGGTTTGACCTAAGTTCAGTTTTCATACTGTTTGAAACACTGGTTTTAGGTATAATATATACATTGTATGGATTAAAATAAACCTGTGTTTGGGTCAAAATTTCTTATTAGCTTCCATGGGGTTTGTCAAAAATGAACTATTTAGAAACAACAAAGATCCTGGTAAAAATATAAGAGAACTTGATGTTTACTGACATTTATAAAACTATTTAGTCCAATAATTTGGAATAACCATGAAAAACAGCATTTAATTTTGCCATACAATATTACATGAAAGTTAATTGATTTTTAAAAATTGTTATATATATATATATATATATATATATATTTGAATTGAAATGGTCACATGATGTATCATGGATTTGAATTTGAATGATGGAAAGAAGAATTTATAGAACAGTCAATTTTTTCAACAGAAATGAATTTACATTTATACACTTTTACATTAATAAAAAAACAAAACAAAAAAAAAAATTTTTTTTTGGTTTAACAATGTTAAACGCTGCCTAAGTTTAGTTTAGTTACTTAACGTTAAATTAAGTGACAACTAAACTATTTTAGTTGACTAAACAAATTTTTTTAGGCAGCGGGGTCACATGATTTTTCTAGTTTTTTTTTTTTTTTTACAGTGTAGCTTGTAAAATACTAAAAAATATAAAAGAGAACTTAAGAAATGTAATACTTAATATTAAACCGAAGACTCGTCTTCTGAATCATTAATGGAAAATTCAGTTCAGTTTCATATAGTCAAAAACATTAAGGCACATTTTTGGTTATTAGATTTATGTATATTACTAGTTGTAGCTATAAGTAAGAAACCCATTTTGTCCTCAACCAAACATATACATTTTTTATTTTACATTTTGGGTCTGTGCAGCTAATGTTGAATATTAAAAATAAAAATATGTTTATGATCACTATCACCCTATTAATTTTCATACATTTTTTAGTCTCTAACAACAAGATACAAGAGAGATTTTCTGTTTTTACACAAAGTTTTGTTTTTCATAGTGTCGAGTTTTGGCAAATTGCATGGAAACCAATGTGGGCTAATTTGACCCACAACACAGAAGTTGTACCCAGTTTTTTAACACAACAGGAGGGTTAAAGTAAATGTTTTACCAGGCCTGATTTGGTTTTGGAATGCTCTTAAAAGTGTGAAATAGACTTCACATACTGTTCCTCCAGCGCTGCGTGTGCCAGTCGAGCAATTGCCATTCAGATGAATGGAAACAGATGGGAAACACAGTAGCAGCGTGTCACATGTGAAGCAGACATGTCACCGACGGGAAATTAGATGTATCCAAAGCACGTAGGAGAGAAGCCCAGCGAGTGGATCCAAACAACCGAGACGATAGATGAGGCCAGTGACCCATCAAGACCTCACTAAACTCAGCAATCAAAGATGAACCAGGGCTACAAAAGCTCTCATCAACACTATCCAAAAACTCACAAGACTAAATTCTGGTCACCAGGTTCCAACATTTTTATCGGGATTTAAAAACCGACTCTCTTGCAATTCGTGAGTTGAAATGTGAATTGAACTGGTCAAATAAAGAACAGGATTTGAGTTTGAATGTCAGGAAGAGGAATTTACAGATAAGTCCCACTTTAGTATTATTCTGAAAATATAAATAAATGATATACATTTGGACTAATTTATTCCTTGACATTTAGATTACAACTGATTATTGATATTTCTCTAAACTGTCCAATCATTTTGAAAAAACATGAAAAACATGTTTTGCCATACATACTGTATGAGCATATGAGAAAGAGATAGATATTAGAAAGATATTTGTGTGTTTAAAAAAAAAACATATTTAATATAAATTGAATGTAAGTGGTATTTTAAACATAAGCTGTGTACAAAATAACATGATTAAGGGGAAATTGAATGTATATTAAAAACTGTTCATATAGGTTATGGCTGTTGATGTTGTTTCTGAATTTCTGGAAATAATTTTTTTACTCCAAATTTTTTTACTCCGAACCCTGACTTTTAGACATAGCAAGAAACAGAATATTTCCCATCAGAATGCAATACTGAGTGTTTCTCTTGTTAAGGTCACATTATTACACACATTTACTCAGTATTTGCATAGAAGCTTACAGGCATAAAGCACGTTTTGTCTCAAATGACACCATTCATGGCTTCTGGCCTTTTCAGCATTTCTCAACTTTGAGTTCTAAGATAGATAGACAAATAAATGTGCTTTATTGATCTCTGGAAATTCAGGAAAATCATTGTGTGCAGCATATTGGTTCTGTGGATTTTAACGTTTGCACTTTCACCTATGGAGCAGTGCTGCCAAGAGCGGAGTGGTGTTAAAAGTCAAAGGTCAATTGTTGTTTCCGTGAGTTGGGCACACAAAAAATCACAAAGGCAGAAAAAGTAATATCTCCTTGTGTGCAAAGTAAGAAAAGGAAAACTCTTCCAAACTGGTTTGAGTAGAGCTAAAGCTAACAATATTTAATTTTGCTCCACAAGCTAAATCTTTGTTTAATCCTCTGTGTTTTGTGTCTTTAATATTTAGGCACATCTAAAAAAAAGAAATAGTTACATTATATTTTAAAGGGGTCATGCGGTGCCACAAGCTGTTTGGACTGAAATGTGTGATGGGAGTGTGTGTACACAACCACCCAACAATGATAAAGATCCCCAAGCAGTTTTATTTTATTTAATAAAAATGAGTAGCCCCTTCTGAAATCAAACCATTCTCAAATGCATGTCGGTGTGGCGTCACACTGACAGAGGCCACTCCCACAATAGTTGATTGACAGCAGGGTGTCACACAGACTGAACTGGTGTCTTACCTCAGACCCGCCCTGAGTGAGCCGTCATCAGACCGAGACGCAGAGACAAGCAAGACTCCTAAGCGATTGGGGTGTTTTGTTGTTGAATACATTAATGAACATAGAAGTAGTGATTTACTCCCGACATCTGAATGACTGAAGAGAGAGGATTAACGTTACGTTTGGAACTGAAGGGAAACGCCCCTTTGATCAACCAGAATGCCTAAATGTTCGTGAGAATCATTCATGATCCAGCCTCACCTACAGAAGCAGTGAGTATAATGTCTTTGCAAATCGGCTTTCCTAATAATGTGCTAACTAGCAAGTTTCACTATGAATACGGCTAAAAAAAGATCCTTTGAGAGCGTCCGGAAAAGAGGGGCGGAGCTCGTGAAGATTTAAAGGGGAAGTACACAGAACAGAGTGATTTCAAAAGACTGTTAATGACAGGATAATATTAGAATTTTCAAAACTATCTTTGAGAAATTTTACAACAAACCATATTTCAAACTTTCCATTAAGACCCTAAATAATCATAAAAGCTTGTGGAAAACTGGGTTTGTATGACCCCTTTAAAAAAAAGAAAGGCAAACAAAAAACAATATCAACTTATGATATACAGACAGATGTCTGGATTATCTTAAAATTTAAGGCTTTCTCAATTTGTGATTTGTTTACAGTGTAGATAGATAGATTAAATAATAATATTTTAAAAATAAATAAAAATAAGAAAATAAAATTGCGGCTTAGGAAAACAATGAAAATGTGCAGTAAGTATGATACAATAGCTATTATTTTTGTATCTCTACAGCTCCAGTCACCATCATCAACAAGAGCACCCTGGACATTCTGTGAAATATCTTCTATGTTCTGCCAATAAAAGTAGGTCATATGGCATTGGAAGGACACAATGGTGAGTAAATAATGACATAATTCAATTTTTGGGGTAAACTGTTCTTTTAAAAACTCTATTATATTTGTAAAATGTGACAAACCGCAGTATAAAGCCAACAAGCAAACCTGTTTGCTGGTGTAAAACACCTAAAGCACAGTAATCAATGTGCTGAATGCTTCAAAACAACTGGATTTCAACCCCCTCCCCCAATACCCCAATGGATCCTATAGAAGCTGTCAAAAACAGGCAAGCCTAGACACACATGCAATCTGCTAAACACAAGGGGGAAAGGATCCCCTACCCCTGTGTTTCATTTATCACACCAGGCGTCCAATAAACACAAACACACACATATGCACAGGTAGATAACTTTCCCTCCAAACATACAGTGCAAGTCTATGAAAAAATAAACTATTCACAGCTGACATACATACTCCAACATCCATTTGAGTTCAGAAAAAAAGCCATGCACACACACACACACACACACACACATGCACGCTCCTGCATAATACATGTGCGCATGCTCGCACACTTATAACCCATAATCCACCCACACAGAAATTGAGAAGGGTTTTCCCCTGGTGCAGAATTAAAGAGCTCACGCTTCCCAGCCCCCACTTCCACTTACCTCTCGCTTCCTGCACCTCAGAGCTGGGAAACACTGGCAGCTGAGCGCCTCTCAGAGCCAGACCACGTGCTTGTATTCATTATTTGGACCGAGATTACCCTGGACACTCTCTACAGGCTTTAAGCCACAACATAACCTCACACATATAGTTCACATAACAGTGCATGTGTTTGTTATTACCTTAACCAATAAACAATTTCCTGCAAAAACCACCACTTTCAGCTCAACGTCAACACTTCGTTACATAACGTAGAGACTCCCATAACAAGAACACATGCCCTATACAACAGTTATGGTATATGGTAATTATGCAAAAAGAACAGACTGGGTTTCTCACATAAGAAGCAAAGCAGGGAGCTATAGAGTGGCAAATGCGTGAAATATCTCCTTATACACAGCAAACATTCAGGGTTGTGCATGCAAAAAAATGCTCATTCGTAGATTCGTGATATCCCTTTCAGATAAACACAGGGCCAAAATCTTTACATGTCAATCAGACGGTCTCTTCCTGTCTGAGTGGGCGGACTGTGTTTAGAATAAGCCACAATAACGAACGTACTGTGTCCTGCTAGCCAAAAATGTGCTCTTTAGCAATACCCTGAACTAATGAAACAAGAGCACTCACAGCTGGTATCAGTTAGGTAACGTGTTAAAATTGGTAATTGAGGTGAGCTGTGTGAAATGTTATCAGAATTGACTTGGTCCATAAAGAAGTGATTGCATGGAGAACATCAGGGCTCCCACTGGCTTCGGTTCCTGAACTAAAGCACTTAAAAAACAATCTCTAATCAGTCTTCAGGTTTCTGCTAATATAATGACGCACTTGAGATATGTTGTGCAACTTGGATTGAGCTGTGCGCTCTTGCTGTGGCATATCTGCATTGACTAACAGAGATTCTATTGCATAATTCATAACAGCTGTGTGTATATTATATTGATCAAATGTCTTTTTCTATCTTCGTCTATGGAGGTCTCTGTGTCTATGAGTTTCAGAGTGATGTTTGAATAAGAGCGTGCTGTTATCACTGGCTCCTGTTAAAGTAGATTCACCTGATTTTCTGATTACACTGAAGTCAATCAGTTTGTGATATTAATAGCGGTGAGAGGAACCAAATTTCCTCTGAAAGGAAGGTAAGTATTATCATTTAAACGGTCCAAGTTTCTTATCCTAACTAGGTCAGGTGGATGACATCAAATGTAGACATGTGTTCACCATTTCTATTTGTGTCCATGGGTGATGTGTATCGACGGTGTGGTGTTTCCTGATTTACTGCGTGTAAGCCCATGTTACAAGACCTGTAATCTAGATGTTGTAAAACTATCAAACCATTATTTATGACTTTATTTTCTAACATAAACTTTTTTTATTCAGCAAGGATGCATGAAATTGATTGAATTGAATTGACAGTAAAGACTTTGTTACAACAAATGTCTATTTTAAATAAATCTACAGGAACATCTGTTTTCAAAATTGAAGATTAATAATAATTATTAGGATGATTTATGAAGGATCATGTGACACTGAAGACTGGAGTAATGATGCTAAAAATTCAGCTGTTTTTTTTTTTAAATAAATAACATTTTAGAGTAGCTATATTAAAATTAGAACATGATTAAATACAGCCTTGATGAGCATAAGACGTCTTTCTTTCAAGAACATGTTCTTAAGTTTGGAACAGTAGTGAATGTATGTCACGGCATTTAATAGCCTTTGTGCCTTCATTACTTGATTTTAAATGGTCCTGTGGTGTGACCAACTATTCCATGTAACCTCAATTAGTATAAGGTCATAAAACTGTAAATTAATTATAGAAGAAATTATTTTTAAGAACAGTTTTAGTGAGTTATTGCTTGCACATCACAGGATACTTCCGAAACGGCATCAGCTTTAAAGGAGGCTTTTGAGTTTGATGCTTTAGGGCAGGGGTGTCAAACTCATTTTAGGTTGAGGGCCGGATCGGAGAAAATGTCCCCTTGTGCGGGCCGAATTATTTTTT
>JAUCNO010000548.1:12824635-12838653 GCA_032353835.1 Enteromius viviparus | reverse complement strand
AGATAGATAGATAGATAGATAGATAGATAGATAGATAGATAGATAGATAGATAGATAGATAGATAGATAGATGTAAATGTAATAAATGTATGTCTGCTCTATTCTGTAAATTACTTTGCACGCCTACACATGCACAGCATATATTAAATATTGCATGATTAAACAACTTGCTGAAAACTTTATACTGCACACAAATGATTTGTTATTGGGATTTTGTCCCAGTATTTGACAAGCATTTCATGCATTAGTCTGTAAACTTACTATTAAAGTGATATGCCATAACTTAAATTAGTTATTGAAAGTTTAATTACCAGCAACATCCGACAGACTCACTCCTCACTGGAGTGTCACCCAATGTTGGCCCTACAGCAGACCTTATGCGTCTAAAAAGGTTATGCATCTGAGGTGACATGACCTTTCAGTGACCCTAAATATAGCTAGCACCTTTGGAGTAACATCTCACTGGTTACATCAGGAAAACTCTGAGGAACATGCGCTGCCCACGCAGCACAGGTCTGTTATGTAATATAAATGATCAGTAATGGCTACATTATAGCCAATAATTTATTATCATTTATCAGTTGTATACCAGGCTGCATACCATAACGACTTAGATAATCTGAGGTGTAAGAAGGCCCAGTGCCACCACAGGTAATCATGCGGCCATGGTGATTATTTAGTTTTGTAGGACGCATGTTGGTGTGATATTGGTTGCAGTATTTTTATACTGCGGCCTTCAGATAAAACGCTTGTTCCGTTTAAATCAGTTCTGAATCGCAAGCACACACTTTGGAAAGCCCCCAGGCCAATCAAAATTGAGGACTGAATATGAGTAGGATTGCAAATATTGGTTACAAATAAAAAATTATAAATAAAGTAATAAAAAAAATCACTAATGATAATAAATGCTCATAGGCCATTCAAATGTAATGATTAAATTAAAATATTTAATACTAATATTTCCAGATTTAATGCTTTTATGTGAATTCTACTTACTGTAAACGCCTACTTCCCCTCAAATGTTTTTGGACAAAGGATGGTTATTATTATTACATTTTACTTTTATTACGTACATATTTGGTAATAAAAGCAGAATTTCTAAAGGAGCTAGATTGTATCCAGTTAAAATCGTTTGTCATTGATTGTAGCCCCGCCCACACGTCTGTGAGAGAATCTTTTGCACAGGGCATTCAACCAATCACACGCCACTCAAGAGAGCCCGCCCACATCGTACCGCGTGCCCGGCAACTCAAGTACTATTGTGTGTTTTCATTTTCTGTAACGTGCAATGGTAATATATTTTAGATGAATGGAGGTAAGCATACCTACTTAATCCTTCCGTCAGCATTTTATTGCGCTTGTCTGTCTGTTTGGCCTGCTTATTATTTTTTTGCACGTGCGCAGACCTCTTATCAACTAGGAAGTAGCTGGTGCTACAGTATCAGTGTAACGTTATCGGTGAAAGTCGCTGCTTTTTGTGTACAGTGGATTGTTGTTTTGATGAAAGAGGTCATATTTCCCCACTTTGCTTTAATTAACACTTTTATTCTTACCTATCTGTATCAGTTTATGTCTAACGCACGACATAGAAACATGACCTTGACCCACATATCTCACTTTACATAGAAACCAGACTATGTCATCAAAACTTGAAGGACTAGAATTTGTGGCTTCATTGTTTTTCCATTAACTTTTTTATATAGGTCAGACAAGTGACTATGAGTGTTGAGCGTCTTCAGTCTTCTAGTGCTGTTCTGGAGTCAGTAACAGTTGCTGCCCCCTCCTTATCTTTATTTGCAGGTTTCTCAGAAAACGCTGATTACACTACAAGCATTAAAAAAATAGTTGACTTTATGTAAAGAAGTACCATGGCATTACACAGTTGTTTTTGGAGATGTACAACCTTACTACAACCTTTTTCAGCAACATATTGATTGCTTTTCAAACGACTAATAAATATAGTTTCATTTCAGGTTGTCATGAAAATATGGATTGGAGTGCTGCTGCTCTCAGTATGTTCAGAGACAGTTATTTGCTTCCCAAATGGAAAAGTTGAAGTGTCTTGTGATGACATGACACCCCAACACGGCCATGATCCCAGCACCAAAGATCCACCATTTAACATCATAGCAGACAAATCTCAATTCAACCCTGGAGACGAAATCAAAGGTAAGAATACTGTAGTGCTATTTTCACACGTAAGGCTTCTAAAATATTGTAAATATATATTAAATAATATATCACCTGTTGTTCATATTTATAGTGACATTATCAATGGCGTCTTTAATCAGTGGCAAGGTCAAACATTACTTCAAAGGATTCCTCATAGAAGCAAGAAATGCTAGGAATCTCAATGAAATAGTTGGATCGTTTAAGTTGATCAATCCTGGCATATCTCAGCTTCTTACATGCGACAGTAAAGAGGTCAGTGATGGTAATGTTACAACAGCACTGAATAAATGACTCACTCATGAAGTATATATTTCTAGTATTTGTTATTGACTCAATTAAACCGAATACTTAAAATAAGTAATGGTATGAAGACCCTTTTTCATCAGGTAATAACACATTTTTCAATATGCGCAGGGCTCTGCTGTGAGTCATACCGGTGAATCCCATAAGACTGAGGTCCAGGTGATCTGGGTCGCACCATCTGACTCTCCTTCCAGTGTGCAGTTTCTGTAAGTATTCAAATGCTGTTTAGACCCACCTTGTATGTTATGAAACTTGATGCATTTCTTCTTTGATTTCAGAGTAACTGTTGCCCTAGGCTATAAAGATTACTGGGTGAAGAGTCCAGGTCCAGTGGTGTCCCAAAATGGGTTCGCTCCTCCACCACAAACTACGTTTGGCGGGTCCAGTGGTACCCAAACCACAACTTCCTCAATACTGTCACATTCGGTGAGTCAAGCAATGCTAAAGTTACTGAAATGGCGGTTTAACCCTCAAACTAATTTGTATATCTAATAAATATTAATATTTTCGTCTCCTCATCAGTTCACTTCTGAGGGCTGTGGAAGCAAGAAGTCCTGTCTGAGAGATCCAGAGGGCTGTGACCCACAAACTGACCCTGCGTGTTACTTCCTGTCCTTTAGGGCACTGGAAGGTAGTGTGATGTTTGAGCTCAGCGGACCTGCAGAGGGTTACGTGTCCTTTGCCTTATCGCAGGACAAGTGGATGGTAATATACACAGATGCTTATAATAATTTGGTATTTCAGATCTTATTGTAAAACATGTATTAATTTGACAAGCATTATGTTATATAATAGAATAATGGGAACTGAAATACAGTAAAATATGAAAAACATACACTTGAAAATAACTAAAATTTAAAAAATGACAAAGAATTGACAAAAACTTGACATGCTATTATTATACCTTTAAATGACATAATAGTATGTCTTGACTTGTGCATTTCAGGGGAAAGATGACGTATACTTGTGTATTAAAGACACGGATGGAGTTGAAATCAAGGCTGCGTATGTCTCTGGACGGACTCACCCAGAATACTCTTCACAGGTAGAAAGAAATGTCTAACAAACAGTTAAAGAACTCGACATAATGTCATTTGAAGCCCATATGACTTAGTAAACACATAAGATGATTAGAAGAATGTCCATGCTGATCTTCTTCAAACACTAAGTAAGTAAATACATGCGCTGGTGCTTCTAAAACAGAGCCACGGCTTGGAAACACTTGGAAAATCAGGTGTATTGTTTGTAAAATTAGACTGGTACACTTTTACATTTGCACTTTTTTTTTCAGTTGAAGAAAGTTCCAAAACCATTTAATATAAAACTATTAATACAAAAAAAAATTGTGGTCATATTAATTTCTAGAACATTCTGAAAGACACAGCATGGAGGCTGTCGGATGGAGTGATTCAGTGCAGCTTCCGCAGAGACATAAACCTCCCATCTGAGAATCTGGAGCAGATGTACTACCTCTTTATGGCTCATGGTCGAGCTGAAAATGGTGAGATACTGCTTTTTTTTCTTTTCTTGTTTTTGTTTGTTTATGATTGGAGTAAGTAGTATTAGTATGAAAGACTAATTTCACTTTCTCCAGGGCGAACCCATCGACATGACCGCCAGCCTCTGATTTCAACCTATCAGACCACTTTAACAGGACCTCCTGAGGATCTAAGTGGTTCTCGATCACCCCTGCTCATAAAATATCATGGTGAGGCTAAATAATAAACTTTATTTACTGAATGTGATTTATATTATGCTATTAAGTGAGCTATACAGTACTTTTGAATGCTGGTTTAAATATATGAAATTATTTTTACCTGACTTGTTTACATTATTTTTTATGGAAGAATTCCGTGGTGTTAGGGAGTTGTTATTGAAAACTAAAACTAAATCTATTAATAATTATTAGTTATAAGAATCTTTAAGAATTGTTAAATATTAATGAAATTAATTAAAATGAAAATTAAATAAAATCAAAAAATAAATAAATGAAAATTAGAAATGTTGACTTGGACCTTGAATAAAATAAGTTTGTTTGTTTACTAATATTAATAAAAATGAACACAATATAAATAATATATAATAAAAATACTCAAATTAAAATAAAAAAAAATTCAAACTTAAAAAATTAAAATAGAAGCTAAAAGGTTATTTAAACACAATGATAGTAGATTGGTTTAAATATTTCAAAATATTCTGAATATTGTGATTTAAAATAAATGAACATTTAGAAATAAAAGCCAATTGAAAATAGTATTAAAGTTTTTACTAAAATTGTATATTAATAAAATTTAAAATCAAACTACTTTGGGCTCTTGGGGCAGGAATCATCAGCCTAGAACATGCTAGTAATTGCATACCTTGTGGCAACATCTGCAAAAAAATTTATAGATAACATTTGTTTTCCATAGACTGTTCTAAGACTCAGTCTGTTTGTATCTGTAGGGGCTTTCATGCTGATCGCCTGGACATCGACCGTCAGTGCTGGTGTCATCATGGCACGATACTTCAAACCCGATTGGCCAGAAAGAAATATTTGAGGGCAGAAGGTCTGGTTTCAGGTAGGAGTTTGCTGGATCCAATGAGGATTTCATTACTTTTCAAATGTGAATCATCAAGGCTTTTTGTTTCCAGTTACATCGAATGCTAATGGCCCTCACAGTTCTGCTCACCTTGGTCGGCTTTGTTTTGCCTTTTATGTACCGAGGAGGCTGGAGCAAGGTAACACAAACACACACACACACACACACACACACGCATAAATGTCTGCCTGTGAGTAATACTCATGTTTTACAAGTGTGTCATATTTTCACCACCTTCATCACACACCCCTGACTGTTCAGCAGCACTGCCAGTGTGTCAGACCCACATGCTGTCTGCTCAGAATAAAAAAGCGAGCGAATGTCTATCCTATGTCCATAAAGCGACCCACCAAGTGGCATCTTTTTAGCCAGTTTCTGAAAAACATACCCACTTATCCTCAGGGATTAATCAAGCACAGTGTTGATCGAGTGTCTTATTAAGTCTGCAAGTGCTGGTTTATTTGAGCCGCAAGCCGACACGTGTATCCATCCGTTAGGCTGAGCATGAGGGACACATTTGTGACTCAACAGGGGCATCTGTGACATCCCTCTTGCCAAGTATCTGTCAGAGCTTCTGTGTATGACCAGCAGAGGGCGCCCTGATCCACGCCAAACCCACCCCCACACAAAATAATACCCATCAGCCTTTAAAAAGCTGTTTCCTGTCTTTACTCATTGCTTCAAGAAGTTTGTTGAATCAAAGTTTGTTAACAATATTAGCTTCATGTTTACAGTGGATTCTAATCTGTATCATATTACCCACAGCGTGCAGGCATACACCCTTATTTGGGCTGTGTTGTCATGGCACTCGCTGTCATCCAACCTGTCATGGCACTTTTCAGACCTGCGCCAGACGCTTCAAGGTAAATCTTGGTAACAGTACAGCACAATACAGCCAGAGAAGAAATGTCCAAAATGAACTATTGGCATACATTCGATGCGGTATTGCATTGTACTGCATGTTATTTTATAGTATATTATATACAAATGTTAAACACACAGTATGCATAATGCAAAAATAGCATGATTTTTATGATAGTGTGAGATTGGAACATGCACACTCTAAATTTGTTTGTCAAGAGCTATATTATTTATATACTTGTAGGACATTATGCAAATCCAGTATACAGTGCATCTGAATTTGTTGCACGTTGTCTATACTATTTTAGAAACTATTATATTAATATCAATCTCTCTTCTGTAAAACCTGCTCCCAGGAGATATATCTTCAACTGGATGCATTTTGGAACAGGAACCGCAGCTCAAGTCGTGGCTGGTAAGAAACAATAGTCTCGAATGGCTAATAATGTGGCTCAGATCCATATTAACAACAGAAATCAGTCTACTTTGTTTTTCGGTAGCTGATTGCATATCATGTATTACATTTTATAGGTCACTCTTAGTCCTGTATTTTATTTCTGGGGCTTTTTAATATTAGTTCAGGCCAGGGAGACCCAAAGTATTAGCAATATGTGTTATTAAACACTGTCTGTGTTTTCATGATTCAGTTGTCACCATCTTCCTCGGGATCCACCAGCAAGCTCTGTTTCTGCCTGCGCCGTGGTCCACAGGGGTCCTGGCAGCCATTGTGGTGTGGTTTGTGTTGGCAGATTTGGTCCTGGAAGTCCATCGAAGGGGTTTTTTACCCATAGGTCAGTAAACCGCCCTCATATGTGTGTTCTGTATTCATTTCAGGACAGTTTTTTCTTCTGTGCATAGTATTTCTTTGTGCCCGTGCAGAAAATGTGTGCCGTATTAATCCATTAAACTGTAAAAGGTTTATAATCCAGTAGTTCTTCAGCTGAATGCTAATCATGTTAAAATGCCACAAACGAGAGCAAAATGCATTCAGTATTCTTATTTACGTGTTTTTCAGGTAAATATTTTAAAAACGTCAAAATCTACTCTGAACATATTAATTCTGAGGACAAAGAGGAGATTGTGTTTGTTCCTGATGAGAATGAGGTTTATAGCGTGGTGAGTTCAGTTTTGCTTGCTTCTGCATGAGAAACATGTGCATTTCATTGATTTTTATAACCTGAAATGTCCATTGCTTTTTCTTTTTCCAGGAATCTTGTTTTAAAAACATAGTTCTGGCTATTTATCTTTGCGGAAATCTGGGATTGCTAACTGCTCTCCTTTGGACCATCAGTGCAGTATGACACACTCTCAGCAGTCATTAACATATTTAGTTTTTAGGACTTTGTGCCTATTTTAAGACATACCAAAGAAAATATGATGTAGAATTAATTATGACAGGCCAGCTGTCAATTTACAATCATTATTAGAATGAAGTAGTTGTCTGAAAATATCTTTTTTTTTGTAATTTATTTTTGTATTATATATGTACGATATGGCTTAGCTATAAGATTATGCCTTTAACTTCTGCCTTTTATTTAAATGTCTTTTCCTGATCTGTCTTTATTGAATCTAAAGAACATATTTCCTTTCTGTAAAATATATTTCACAGAAACATATTTCATATTTCCTTTCCTTGGTGCCTGCATGAAATTAACAGTTTACAGCATTTTTTTTCATACTGATTGGTGCATTTTAAGACTGTTACTGTTGCCTGAAATGTAAATATTATTAACCTTGTGTCCGTTCTGTACAAAAACCGAATGTAGTTTGGATGAAGTGGACCATTTATTTGCGATTTTTACTCTTAACACATTAATCACCATTTTTTAATTAAACCTTTTTTCAAATTAAACTGTGTTACTAGCTTATCTTTCAGATTACGTAAATCAATTTTGTTGTAATATGTGTCTTTGCACTATTATTTTAATCCTTTAGGATCATGGGCACCTGTGCTGCTGGCTTTCTATTTTAAAAGATGTTTTAGTGATTTCATATATTTGTAGTTGAATAAGACCATGCAATTTATGTGTGTGCTTGAAGTTTTTTCTTCACATGAAGTGTTAAGATAATGCAAAGACAGTGCAGTTGCTCATAATGTTTTAGTATAAATAGACAGTTGCCTTTAAGTGAGATTTATTTTTTAATTCGTATTTCGAACACATGATTGTTCAAATGGTATGCAAAGCAAGTATTTTCTTGAGACTGACATGAATTCAAAGGTTAGCAAGCAATACTGTTTTAGAAGCATGGCGGTTTGACATTTAATATGCACATTATCTGTATAGACAACAAAGCAACAGGTCATTTTTAAATAATAGATTATTTTCAAGATTAATATAATTACTAAATAGGTTTATGGTTTTCATACTGAGTGTAACTGAAGTACTGAAATGTAATCTGGATGCAGAATATTGCGTTTAAAAATTGCCCTATATTATTATAGCAATCAAATTCAGATTAATTCTTTAAAAAAAAAAAAATCCCCTGATCTGTTTTCAGTGATATTTAACAAAATACATCCATTTTGTATCCTTTTTTTTTATCCTAAAACCCTGTAACATTGCTCATATTTTCATATAATTCAGGGATATACAAACATTGCCTTACAAGAAAATACAATATGAATATACAATACATATTCTCCTCAACTTTGTAGACAAAACACTAAAAATATGGTTTATAAGTCTCTACAGATACCTCGTTAAAGAGGAATCACAAATATGCATGAAACAGTACATTCAAATAACATTTAGGCATCTCGGCGTATGCAGATTTTTTTTCTGGATCATTAACAAAGTCACACAAGCAGCAGTAGCAGGTGTATATGCTGTCACACTAAACAGACAAGTTTGAGCAGTGAAAATTCTCTTACGTAAAACAGCTGCAAATTGACGTCTATTTCTACTCATTGTTCGCAAACTCTCCTGCCTCCCAGCGCAGAGCCATGGCACTTTTACGTCGCCCTCCAGTGTAGGGTTCAGGAAACTAGTGAGAGAACAATAAAAGTGATTTAATTCTTCGAGGAAAAAAAATTCGATTACCTTTGGGCAACCTATAATATATATTAGAGTTAGTTCAACCAAAAAACAAAAGCCTGTGTTTTACTCATCTTCAGCGTATTTCAGTTATATTAAAAACTTATATTAAAAAAGTTATATCCAAGCCTTTCAATGGGACTGAGTGGATGTTTGCGGTATATAGTTTGAAAGACACAAATAACGTGTATAATAAAACTTACCTTACATGCCTCTAGAGGCCGAATAAAGGCCCCCTGTAGCGAATCCATGCGGTGCAGACCGTCAAAAATTACAATCGGTGACACTGTCTAGGATTTGGCGTCTGGTGTAGACTGTGTTATTTGACTCAAAGTTTCTTGGGCCAGTGTGAAGATGACATTTTTTTTTTTTTTTTAATTCTAAATCCAGCAGCCAACTTGAGCCAACTTGTTTGTTGGTGTTTGTCTGTGCAGTGTAAAGTGGCCTTAAGGAAACATTGTTGTGTGCGACGCATACCCCTTATGTCATTCACCGGAACTGCTTCCTCTTGCCACAGTCAGCAAAAGTGAGAAAAAAAGTGTTTATTACATTTGAAATATCGATATTTATCTTACACAGACTTGTGGATTCACTACAGGATGCCTTTATTCACCCCCGGAGCCATGTGAGGGATGTTTTATGACGAATGCTCACGCTTTATTTCAAGTCTGTATATAGCAAACACCTAAGGCCATTTGCATAAAAGGTTAAGACTAGTCTTATAAATTAGTCAGCTGAATTTTTCTTTAAGACTGGTCACAGTTTTTTAAAATTCAGTTACATAAAAATGTATATTAGTCTAAAGTAAATACAAAAAATAAAACAGATTAGTCTTGGCTGACTGCAACTTGCCCCTGTTTATCCCCAATAAATGGCTTGGAGGGGCTAGGACAGTTTTTAATATAACTCGGACTGGAATCATCTAAAAGGAGAAAGCCACATATACCTTGGATGCCTCGAAGGTTAGTAAAACACAAGCTAATTGTCATTTTCAACCCCAATACAAATCATTTAAATTTCATGTAGTCAATATGACATCCAACTTTTACTTGAACACTGCATGCATATTTACATATACTCACTCGATGATCACATGACAAAGCTGAACGATCCATTCTGCATGTTTTCATTGGAGATGAAGGAGATGATTTACATTTAATTGGCACGTCATCTGAAATTAAAATTAACAACCAAGAATGAACAGATCTTTTCTGACAGTGACATGCAGGTGTAGTGTTAATAATGGAGTCATTACGTTAGATCAGCAGTTCTCAATCCTGGTCCTCACGCCCCACTGCTCTGCATATTTTTTATGTCTCGCTTTGCTAACACACCTGATTCTAATAATCAGCTCATTAGAAGAGAGCTCCGCGAATGAACTGTGTTCCAATTGACATGGTCCCTACACAGTGTTCATTCCTCCCTTCTACCTGAGCAGGGGAAATCTGTTACAGTTTACTTCACTTCGGAACATTCATTCACGGATTTGCATTTAAAAGGAATGTATAAGTTAGCTTCAAACTAGAATCTTGTCCACTTTGCAGGACACATACTTTCGAATACAACATCCATCTGAAGCGACAACAGAAACATACGAAATGTGCAGAGCGGCAGGGCGCGAGGACCGGGATTGAGAATCTGCTTTAGATCCACAGAACGAATAATTCTCTCTTGGCATGAAGTACCCGTAAACGATGAGCTGTCCAAAAGGTTTGGAGACATCAGGAAATGATCCTTCGAGTAAACACTGGCTCTTTGACGCCTGAGTTCATCTTCTCGCTGCTTCACCATTTTAATCTCCTCATCAACTAGAGATATCGTACTCCTGGACCGCAACTTGAAAAACGGGTTATTGAGGAACATCTTCTCTTGGGTTTCCTCAGAGATGGAATTTAAGTTGAACTCAGATGCACTTCGTATGATGAGGTTCGACGTCTCCAAAATGATGACGTTAGGGGTATCCTCAGGTCTCCAGTCAGCAGATTTGGAGGACACCATCTTTCCATGCCTTGGACTTGGGGGGAAAGGCTCTGGCTCGAGGATGATAACATTATTGGCGGCCATGTCTTGTTTCTGTGTGCTCTTGGTGGGTGATGAGGTAATGATGAAAGAAGGCGTCTTGTTGCTGAGGGATTTGGATATACTTTCATCATCGTTTTCCTGGTGTTCTAACATCTTCCTTTTCTCATCAACTTCTTGGCATAATTTTCCAGGGTTCAAGATGGCAGATTTCGCCCTTATCTGTACACAGTCACTAGAGTATGATTTTGACATTCCCCTCTCACGCCTCAGGTTCTCCTCGCGCTCCAAGGTTAGGCGAATCTCCTTATCAATCGGGGTCTCTGGATCATCAAATGGTGATCTGTAACTAGAGTCATCCAGACCTGAATCCTCAGAGCAAGGGCTGAACTGGGTGTGTGCATAATCCTCTACAAGTGACAAGCTCTCAAGATCCCTCTTTGGCCTTTCGATGTTGCGGACAGGCGTATACATGAAACTGTGACTACCTTGGCAGGTGCCAGAGCGAGTTGTTGGTGTGCTTGGATTCTGCGTCAAGCTCTTCGTTTGCTCTTCGATCTCCAGCCACTGTTGGCGGGCAACTTTGAAATCCACATGTTCTGTACTGACGTTCTCGCTTTTCATTTCCTGAATCACACAATAATCTTTCGGGACCTTTTTGCTGGAATCGGATTTGACAGAATCAAATGAATTGCTCTTGTGGGTTGCTGAGCCTCGTCCAAGCTCCTCATCGTCTTCAGAAATCTTGGACAAGCCGTGGTACAGTGTGGAAGGGTTGTAAGATATCTCTTGCGGTTGCTGAACTGCCTCATTTTCTGGTTGTTCTAGCACTCCTTCTCCCACCGGAATCTCCGGCTCTTCAATTTCCTTTGAAATGTCCTCAGTATTCTGAACTGTATTTTTTTGAATAAAGAGTTCTTGTGCACTCAGCTCTAGACTGTCAATGTAAGAATCATCATCTTCCCTATTTATAGAGGAAGAGAAGATGTTCCTCCATTTCTCATCGGTTTCACTGTCAGATGAAGCAGCAGCTATTTCGACCCGAAGACACTCTTCTAGCTCGTCTGGGTCATGGCAAGACTCTGTGGAGACATCTGACAGAACTTCCTCTCGGATGTAGTGCTCAAGGATGGTTTCTTCTGGATCTTCACATCCAAAACTTTCTAAGATGGCTTCTTGTGTGTCTATAACCAACTGGTCTAACATATCTCCATTGCTCACATCATCTGGTTGAGGTGCTACGTTCTCCACTGGTTCCTGTATTAGTGAGTCTTGCCTCTTATGCGTGACATCATTCTCATACACACTCTCAGCACTTGATGGAGTGTCTGACATTGAAGAGGTAATTGACTCATTCCGATAAAGTTCTTCTTGAGTATCCTCCAAGACAAGCGCCTCTTTCTCAATGCAAACATCTTCCAGATCATCAGCCTTGGTCTCGGTAGGAGGTAAGCCTGCTAAAATGTCAGCCACAACTTTTGTACTAATGGACTCTAAAATGTCAGCTTCATAACAGACTTGTTCATCTTTGTTTCCTGTGTCCTTGGTCTCAGGTAACTCAGTCTCCAGGACTTCCATTTCACAGTCAATTATGTTTGCTGTGCCGGAGTTTTCACTTGTCTCCATGGTTACAGGCTCAGACAGGAACGTCAGCTCTGTATGCTCTGGATTCTCAGGATGAGAACAACCTGCAATCTCTTCCAGTCTATCCACGTCTTCAGGCTCAGTCATAGCTCCCTGCAAGAGAAAAAGATTGCAAAAAAATTTAAAAGCAGAAAGAAAAACTCATTTCCCTAATCACCAAAACATTCAAAGCACATCAAAGCTAATTTGCACCCACTCATGTTTAGTACAGTTCTTATGTAATGCTAAATTTCTGAGAAAGTTTTTTTTTTCCCGGTTAAGTTTTCAGTCTTAAGGGGTTACCTGAGCTTGAGCTGATGTGGTTTAAAGTAATATTCCTTTCAAGACATTCAAAGAAGTTCAAAACCTGCTTGACTGATAACATTTACAAATAAATTAAAACCACTAAAATATTTAGAAATGGTGACGGAATTGATTGCATTATTTCTGTTCTTCAAAAGTTCCATAAAGAATTTGTAAAACAAATGCATTTCTGATGTTTATTTTAAATAATAATCCTACTGAACCTAATAAATGTCCTACTATATGAACAACAGTGTTTTAGGTCAGGAGGCCTGGTATATAGTATCAAATGGTTAATGGAGTTGAAATAACGAAATTTACGAATTGCAGTTAGCAAGAATGTAAGAATGGTACCGCTCTAACTGATTCATAGGTTTTCTGTATCACTAAAAAATGGATTAAGAGTCACTTCCTGAAGGTTTAGATCAGGTTTAAGTTGATTCACTTGTTTTGATCCCCTAAAAGATACCACTCTTACAAATCATTGTTTTGAATTATCTTTGGATTCAGGCTTTAAATGTCGAGCTTTTTGTGATTAACAAAATATAAAAATTAACACAACTGAATGTCTTAAAATATTTTTTATTGTTTTGAATTAGAACAGATGCAAAGTAGCAGTTAATAACAAAATCTAATTGGAACTACCCAACAAATAAAGATTTCCATTAGGTTATTTTTTGGGAAACAAATAAGAACATTCTAGGTTATTTATTTTTTTTTTTTTGTAACCTAAAGAGTACATTCCCAAAACGTTCCCTGCAGGTTATTTTTGGGTTTAATTTTATAACTTAAAAAGATTCTTCCCAGAACACTCCCTGCAGGTTACTTTTAAGTTTTATTTGTTTAACCTACAGAGAATGTTCCCTATATGTTATTTTCAGATGTTCTGAGAACCTTCAGTGAACTTTCTGAGAACCTTTTTGGAACATAATTAGAACGTTCGATTTAGGTTAGGGGAACGTTCAGGGAACCTAGAGGGAAACCCTCTGGGTTAAGGGAAACCTTTTCCCCTAATCCTAATGGAGCATTTTATTTACGTCAAGTTCAAGAGTTCACGCTTTCCTCATAATAATGAATAAGCAAATTTGGCATGCTGTCTGGGGAGCGAGCCGTGAGAGCG
>JAUCNO010000548.1:12806221-12823208 GCA_032353835.1 Enteromius viviparus | reverse complement strand
GATTAGGAAAAGGGACATCAGCTGTGTATGATTACTCGTTTCAGCGATCCTCTCGAAATTATGTTTAAACATTCACAAAGCTTTCCTGGCTAATCAAAAGAAAATATTCTTGAGAACATTGTGGGAATGTTTTGGAACCAAAAACCTAACGTTCCCAGAACATTTTAGAAACCAAAAATTGTTAGCTAGGTGTGATGGAAAAAGTGAGTGAAGCACTCCTGAACATGTCAAACCCCCTAATTTTGAGGCTCGGGTGTTGACACCATGTTGTAATTGCACAGCACTTCAAAAACCAGGTTAGTTAAGTGTTAGTTTCATTCTGCATAGAAATTCTTACCTTTTGAACGGACTCTGCCAAATCGCACCTTTTTACATCTGTTTAACACATAGCGTGAAAACTATTTTTAATGTGTACAAGCAGGCATTTGAAATTCACCTTGTAAAATATGCAACATTTTTGCCCATATGAGATTATTCCAGAGCATAAGAATAAAGTGGAATCAATCGTTTACTATTGCAGTGATTTTTTCCCCCACAAAAGTGGGTTTTAGTAGGCAAAAATACTGTAAGTAGATTCATTATATAAGACTGCAGAACTGGCTCTTCTCCTCATGCATGAAACTTTTGTCCCGCAGTTAATCAGCATAGGCTCTGGATCAGACTAGGAAAGAAAATCCCTAAAGGGTGATATCCTCTGACCCAAAATCCTGACCAGAGGTTTGTTTATTTTATTTTCATATTTCCATACATATTCAGAGGGCATATTATGTGAGAATTAATAATCAATCCCACATTGCACGTAGTTATTTCTCTTGTCTTGTTGATGCTCCACTGCAGAGCGTTTGATCATGGCAGCATGGTTTGTTTACATGGATTTTTCTGATCTCATTCGTACTAAGTGCCAAAGTGATGTGTGATCTAACACTCAAACTCTATCTGACAGACGAAATCGGCTGCAGTGGGGATTAGAAAAGATTTTTTTTCCCTCAGAACATCAAAACCACAATTACACACTTTCATGCTGAACATAACGTGATATCACTACAATATGGAAGTTGTGCAGAAATTAGATTGTCAGCACCATTCACACATTTCATAAGCTGTTTGCATCACTTGATATGGCTTGAAATACTTTCACAATCTAGCTTTGCCTTGATGCCCCTTTGGTATAATTACCACCACTGCACCAAAGTCTCCACAATCATTCAGAATTCAAGCGGCATGCTAATGCGACCACTAAAAACATCCAAAATTATGTGAAATTACCATCCACTTCAGTGACTGCCCATTTCACCCCAATCAAGCAACACAAAGGCACAAAGCCTCATGAAAATGACAAGCGGTAAAGTGTTGACTACCATGGCAACACCCCTACCCGACTCCTCCTCTAGCAGCTCAGCTTGTGAGAAAAACTTCAACACGCTCGCACCCTCTCCGTCTCAGCATTTGTGTCATGACAATCTGTATTCCATAAATTATTCAGTGACAATAACATTTGCATTGCAGGCAGACGGAGGTACCAGCGTGTCCCAGTACCTACCGTGAGCTTTAGAAACAGGAGCCAGAAGGAGATCATCTCCACCTCGCCAAGAAAATCTTCTCGTTGGAACCCGTATGCACTCTGGGCTTGAGTAAATATGTTGTGGATGCATGGATAGAAAGTGAACTTGCTCTGATATGGGAGTTATTGGCAGAAATGTCATTGTGAGTTGGTCTGATGTCACTGATGTTGGTCACCTCAGGGTATCTTCCTGGTACAAACGCTCAACTCTGATTGGTCACTGCATTGTTTGTGCTGACCGATCGATAAGTGGCTTGTCAGAGAGGTCATGTGTCACTTTCTGATAGATTCCCTTAAATGACTCCTATTAGGAAGTGATGGGGAATGTAACAGTTGGGGGCGGAGCTATCACTGATAAATACAACTGAGAGATGCATTTTAAACTACTTAGAGTATCAGGTTTTGTGCATTATTGTGTGTGCATAAGACATTGAAAAAGAGCATTTTATGCTCAAGGTTGCTCTATTCAGAAAGAAATAATAAGCTGTGTAGAGCATCAGAGTAACAGGTGCTGGGGGGCCAAAGCGTAGGTGGCCATTCAGACATATGTGACTGGCACTGAGCCCTTGGATATGTTCTCAGATGAGGAAAAATGTCACTATGCGGCATGAGAGCACTGCAGTCTAAGATACAAATGTCTCAAATGGAGAATTTTAAGAGATTTATCAGCTTGAACGGAAAATAAATTGAATGATAGTCTTTGTTTTATTTATGTTCTGACTAGAAAAATTGATTACATGTACTTTTTGAGAAAATAGTTTGTAATGCTGCTTGAAAATAATAATAAGAGTTTTAAAAGCAAGAGAATAAATATTAATAAATATGTGAATGAAGTGCAAATAATACTTTAGACCATGACAGAATATTAAAAGGAACATTAAATGCATTTATAATATTATAAAAAATTATATATACAGTATATGAATAAAATAATGTTTATAAAAATATTTACTAATATGTATAATCATTGTATAAATATTATAACATATGATTATATATATATATATATATATATATATATACAGTATATATAAATATATATATATATATAATAAACATATTGTAAATAAAAAAAAATAAAAAATAATTTATATATATATGTGTGTGTGTGTGTGTGTGTGTGTGTGTGTATATATTATGAGACATTTAGATGTCATAAAAATTACTAAATACATTTAAAAAATATTTATTTTATATCTATTGTAATTTTATGCATGTTATATATATATATGAATGAACATGCAAAAAATCACCCGTAAGTAAATTACAATAGATATAGTTTTATAAATGAACATGCCTAATTTTTAAGTTGTATTATACGCCATTGTGGATTTTGAATTTTATGAATACATTTATGCATATAGGTTTAGAAAATGTCACCCATATTTTTGCTGACATATTAATAGCAGTTCATGTGGCAGCTCTCTTCTCTGCATTAATGGGAGTGTGAAATGGAGCAGGAGACATTCTCATCTGTAATCATATCCAAAGAGGATCCATCCCTGTCTCACATTTACCCCAGGCAGGGACGCTCACACACACACACACACACACACTCCCTCACAGACACACACACCTCCACTCACCCACGCGGACACTTTAATTCACTCTAAAACACACTCACACACCCACACATACCGATTCAGCTGAGAAGCCCAGTGCTGATGTTGTCTGACAACATCTCAGATCTCGTATATTTCTGAAGTGCTTGAGGTTTGTACAAGCAGCCTGGGATTAATTAAACTTTTACAGCTTCTGTTTCTCAGGTTGTTCCACAGTGACAGCAACATTTTCATGCTTAAGGGTCAAATCAGAGAAGACGTTGATGAATACAAGCCCACAATAATGAATTTTATTCATTTTATATGACTGATCCATAATTCTTAAAAATCAATGACATGCCAGCTTATAAAAAAAAGTAACACCAAATATCAATACACATCCTTTTTCGATCTTATTTCTCACATTTATAATGCAACAATATTAAGTCTGATATAAAATACAGTAGAAAGACAAACAAATGAAATACAAACTGCAGATAAAAACCTCATGAAAGCAAACACTCTCACACACACCAGTTTGCACAAAATCAAGTCTCTTTAGACCATATCAGCACAAATCCAATAAGTTTAGCATCTCAGTAATATATTCTTTACAGCACCACAGAAGCAAATGCAACAGCAATCCAGCACAATCTCTATATAAAACCAACAGCAAGTTTATTCACCCCATATTCACTTTCACAAACAGACGTCTGACTATTCATAAAGTTCTCAGTGTCCTACCTTGTTGTGATATGAGCAGAGAGAGGACAGGGTACGTGCTCAGCGAATCTGTCTTGGCTGAAGCTCTGCTTCTCTGTAACCACAGAGACTGTGACTTACTCTGAATGTACCAGAAACAGCCAATAGCTGAGCAGCCTCAGCCGTTCCAACACACGCACACAGTCGCACAAGGAATTTCTTAAAAGCTTTCTGTCAATCAAGCGTATTCTCAAGGTTTCATGTCATCTTTTGAGAATGTAATACGGTTTATGACTGTCCTCTCAAAATCTGCTCTCTACACTGACACAGTGACCAAGTCAAAGATCAAGTGACACAGAAATAATATCGCAGTTGTCATTTCTTTTAGACCATTACCAATACCAGACAGCAAAAATAATATTGCTAATAAGTAAGTTTAGGGAGGATATATTTATTTACAAAGCAAAATGTAAAAATACTAAAACTTGTTATGAATAAAAGGATATATAAATATACATATATATATATATATATATATATATATTATTTTTTTTTTTAAATTCTATTTTTTCTTCCCTTAGAAAAATGTTTACATTTATTGATAACAAAACCGTATATACTTATGTATTTTCTAATTTAATTAAAAAAAAAAATCTGTATTTAAAATATTAATAAAAATTGTATTTATATTGTTTTAGGGATGTTATATATGTTTTTGTGCTAGGAAATGCACAACAGCACCGATTAAAAATATAAATATTTAATTTTTGGCACAAAATTTATTTTGATTTTTGATTTTTTCCTATTGGGTTCGAAAAGAAAAAAATGTGACCAACAAACAGAATAAACTACAGAACAGTCAGAAGAAGAACATTATGTACAACATGAAATAATGAACAAAGGCTGTTTTTGGCACTCAAATATGATTCATGTCATAAGCAGTTGTTTTTTGTTTTGTTTTTCACCCCAGATCAGTCTCTCAGTCCATTTCCTCCTCATCAGGAAACACAAGATGTCGACATTTGAAGAGGTTACATGTATTTTCCTAGCTGAGACAGTCTGATTGGCAGCGCTGTGGAGAGGACAGTGAAAATACTTCAGTTTAACCACAGCTATTTTCTGCATACAGGTGGTTCAAAATCCAGTACCATCCAATCAATCAATCAATTAAATCAGGCCTGCGGTCTGTCATTAGAGAAGATGATGGCATTGCAGTTAACACATTCACTGGCGTGCCAAAATCAGGGGATGACAAAACAGACAAAACAATGAATATGCAGAACGTTGAGGATTTTAGCATTAATTTTGAGCCTTATGTAATGCAAGCCAAGGATTATTACATAACACTCTCTTTAGCAGATGTTATGAAAGACCTCTTGAGCAGACACAATATCTTAAAAGCTACCAAGGACAAAGTGCTCAGTTATTGCTGATGGATGGGAGCGGTGCATTACTCTGGTAGAGAAAAAAAAAGACAAAACCACACTAAATCACGCATTAGCTGTCGGAAACGGCTGAACCTATAATGAAACAGAATAAAGAAAGTGTGTAAAGAATGAATAATGGTTCAGAGAGATATCTTAGAAAGCTATTATGATTACACATTTACCATGGCAACCATAGCCTATGCCACCACACCACAGAAAATGTTATTACTGTAAAAAAGTGACTATGGGTTTTTTTCTGAATCTTTTACTTTTATTTCTTAACAGTTTTGACAGTGGCAGTGTTATTTATAGCTACCATGGTATATTTTTGTGTTATCCCACGCCTGTTTAATGAAATGTGTTCAAAACAGTCAATGAATGTACTAACAAAAAAGCACCACAGCAGCAAGTTAACGTCAAAGCATACATTTATTAATTTCATTAATCACATATAAACAAAACAGTTGTTATACGACAAGCAGTGAGTTTCATTTCATGCATGTCATGCATTTTTCCAAGCGTGGATGCTTCAAACTCTGACTAAATGTGAGGATATAGACCACTAGGTGGAAGTAAAGCAGCAAGAGTTTACTTGAGGAGACGGGTTCACTTTAGTCCTCCCCTGATATACTAGTTTGATCTAGTATTTTTAGAGGTCTGGCTGTCAGTAGTGTTTCTTTGCTTTGTTACAAGGTTTGATATCTGTTAAGGACTGAGAATGAACATTTGTAAAGCAATTATGAATTGTTTACATGTAGAACCATAATACATTAACTTGTGTTAGATTTATACAACCAAAAATGTTGCATATGTAGATATTATCATTAATCAAGATTAATAAAGGGTAGGAAAGTGGTTGTTCATGATACCTGATGCATTCAAGGAATTGTCCACACAAAATGTTTTAATTATGTCATAATTTAGTTTCAAACCTGTATTCTTCTGTGGACACTTTATAACTATAAAGTTTTAATAATCATTCCAATTCTGTAAGAATACACTCTTTAAAATAAAGGTGCTTAAAAGGTTTTTCACCACAATGCCATAGAAGAACAATTTTTGATTCCACAAAGAATCATTCATTCAAAAGTTCTCTAAAGAACCATCTCTTTCTTACCTTTTTATAATCTAAAGAACCTTTTTTCCTCACAAAGAACCTTTGTGAAATAGAAAGGCTGCAGATATTAGAGGTTCTTTATGGAAACATTCAGATAAAAAGGTGCTTCTACGGCACAGTGAAGCACCTTTATTTTTAAGAAGTAAAATAGTTTTTTACTTTTATACTTTAGGAACGATAAAATCATTGACAGCCAATCAAAATCCATTCAGATTAAATGAGCTTGAGCCTTTAATGCGACATAAAGGCAGACATTTATTATGCATTGGTGTGGTTGCTTTTATAGTTATCGTTATCTTTTCTTTCCTGAATGTAGGCGGAGACTGAAATTGTTGAATAAAGTCATTATGTTCATTTTCTTTGTGAAAAAAGGTATTAGGTTCATAACATTAAAGTTGAACCAGTGATGGACTATTTTAACAATGTCCTTACTACCTTTCTGGGCATTGAACATTTCAGTTGCATTGTGTCTATACAGGGTCAGAAAGCTCTCGAATCTTAATTTGTCGGATTTTCAATCAATCTTAAATCATGTTCTGAAGATGAATGAAGGTATTACGGGTTTGGAACGACACAAGGGTGAGTAGCTAATGACTCTATCCCTTTAAAGGCGCTCTAGACCTTTAATGTGTAAATTAGGGAACCTTGTTGTAAAGGGTTACCAAAGGCAAGGAACTTAAGAAAGTTACAATGGAATTAGAAACCAAAGTCTCTTCTCACTCTTCGGATGTTACCTGTGTCTGTCGAGTATTTGATTTCATTTCCAAGCATCTGTCTTCCAGAGCTAGAGGTTCTAATGGCACCGGGCCTGATCTCACAGCGGTACACTGTATTGTTGGGTTTGAAGATCTTGCTGCGGTAACCCAGAGGGTGGTATGACAAAGTGGCTTCCTCAGAATCTTCATCATCATCATCATTAATAACTACCAGTTCAGCCTGGATTCCTTCATCTTCCTCGTCTGATTCAATGTTCTGATAGCCCATGAAGATCATGGTAACAGGTTCACCAGATTCCACCTCAGGAGGGAGAAAGCTCACAAAGTTGACACTCGACTCTTCCTTTTGATTCAGAGGGGAATACCGTCCAAACCCCAGCCCGGAGTCTGCTGTTGGAGTTATCCGAAGCTGTTCCTCATACTCTTGTATGGGAGAAGATATACCGCTGTATTCGCTGTTTGCATATGATCCATTTCGAGCCAGTTGGTTGGAGTCCAAATGCTGATTGGTTTTAGTGGTTGGAATATTAAGGGCTTCTTGCTTGGTAAAGTTAAAGGGACTCTGGTTCTTGTTGGGCATCTGAAGGCCATGAAGGCTGATGTAGCCTCTTTCAGTCTTCTGAGGGGTTGTGGGTCTACTGAATGGGCTTGAAAACACTGGTTCGTGGTATTCCACATCTGTTGGGACTTTCTTCTCTGAGGCTTTCATCAAAAGTTCCTCTACTTCAAGAGGGCCCATCTCATTCATGTCGTTCTGGGAGTCCCGTCCATCAGGTGGCAAGGCATAGACAGATTTATGGCCATCGTCATAGAGTTTGATGCCTTGTTTTTGGAGATCCAGAGGTGCAATGGTGGCTGTGGAGAGGATGTGACTCTCACCAGTGCGGAGATCTTTTTCCACACTGATCTTCATGGTGTATGTAGCTGAAAGAAATAACAGTGTTAGACACAAATCATTACAAACCAAATCAAGACATCAAAAAAAAAAACTACTGGATTAATAATTTCAATACATGCCTAGAAATGTTTTTCGTTTCTTACTATTTACCAAGGCAGCATTTATTTAAAAAAAAAATACATGAAAACATAATTATTAATTGTAAATTAATATTTAACAAAATACATATATACTACATGTATATATATATATATATATAATATTTAGGACAGTGTTTAATAAAAAAAAAAGTATTTTACTTTAATAAAATAATGCACTATATCACTTGGTGTAAGAATGATTCTAGTCATAATTAATATGCTTAAAAATACCCATCACCCATGGTAAAAACACATGGGCTCTTGTGGCTTATTGCTTTAATAAAAAAATTGTCATCTTGCAGTCTGTAGCTAGATACAATATCCTGTTCAGCTGGTGATATTTTGATCATTGGGCCTCTTTCATAATTTGGTGTCATGCTCATAATTACAATCATGGATAACATCTTATTCATTTTTTCATTAAAAAATGAAAACAGCATTTATTCAACCTGAATTGCTATAATTACAGAAGTGGACAGGATGATGACAAGTTTGCACTTTCTAAACATCCTGACATATTTGTGCAATATATCAAGCGCTCATTACATCAGCAAATAGTTGGTGGTGTAAACAAAAGCCTTCGTTGTACCTTTCTTCTCCTGTTCTTCATCAGTTTCACATTTTCCCGTCTTGACACTTCTCCTCCTGGTTTTGGGAGTATAGGACTTTGGGACATCAGGTATGTTAGTGTAGATGTATTGGACTGGCTCTGTAAGAAGCAATCAGTTGAGGAAGCATCCTGGGAAAGAATGCTGCACAAATAACAATATAGCATAAAGAGGAATCGTTTTTACCTGGCCAGATAGCTGCGTTTACTTCCTGCAGGGAAATACAGTAGTTTGTGTAGCACCAAAACCGGATTTGATGAAGAGATAAGAAGAACAAAACCACGTTTCATACCATACAAAACACACCAGATCACATATCACGCAAACCGATCCTTCCCTCACAGCAGCAACTGGAATCAAACAATTTTATCTTGACGTCAATTTGAAACCGAGGGGCATCTTCACAGCATGCTGCATCGTAATGATTTCCCATGTTCCCAACTCAAAAGCTGATCCAATTTAAGTGGCTCGGTGTTGTAATAAGCGGTAAGGAGTCTCCAGGCCTTTTAAAGTGATTACACAAGCAATACCTTTATGATATCCTCTGGAGTTTTCTCCACCTCCTTCAGTTGTTTCAGAAGCATCTCCTCTTTTGCAGACAGCTCCAGCTCTTGTGTCTCCAGAGCCTCAATTTCCTGCTCTATTCTGCAGAAGGATACAGAAGTACAAGCACAGGTCTGATTTTTGTTTATTAAAAACAAGTACAGCTCTGGGTTTAACTAATATTTAATTATTGTACATAATCCATCTGTGTAGTCTAATTTAGTACTCTAATACCAAATTATAATACAGGTACTTGTTTACTGATTGGTTGATTGCATGCCATAATAAAAAAAAAATCTATATTTTGGCAAAAAAAAAAAGTAAACGACTGTAAAAATGTGTAAAAAGTAGACTGCTTTCATGGAAGTCACTCTAATGGCACCTCCTGGTGTAATTTTTCGGTATTGTTCAATCTTTAATATTTTTATGGCATGTGCTGAGAGCTGATGATACTGAAATTGAGTTTTAGATTCAGAGTTTCAGAACGATTACCCTCATTTTTGTTTTGTTTGGGGCCATGAACCTATATGTCAAGATAACTTACAGGAGATGACGAGCCTCCTCTGTCCTGTGATTGTGAGGATTCTCATCAGATTGCTTTTTCGCTCTTAATCCATCTGATTTAAACAGCAGCCATCATATTGTGGAGTCTATTTGTCAAAAGAAAGCTCTTTAGAGATCTGAGTCCTTTAAGGCCCTCAAATCGATCTTAACAACTGCTGGAAAGCAAACTTCCTTTCCATCTAAATAAAGCTCCACAGGGAGAAATCAGGCTGTATGGCGGTTTATGGGAACTCACATTATAAGAGAGTGAAAAAATGTTTTTCACTTGGTTATATTGTTCTTTTGTTGTGTTAGTCATCCTTCCTGCTTCAGGTATGACCTCCTGCGTAATGATTGTTTTTTATGTTCGACTTACAACAGGCTCTCACTGCCAAGGTGAGTTGCGTAAGTAGATGGTTTATGTAATACTGTGAGTGAGGTCTGTCTGTCTAACCCTTGGCTAACACTGAAAGCCCATCACAGTGGTTAAACAAGAGTAATCCAATTGCTTCTCGCAATCAAGAGAAAGCTGTGAACCCTGCACACCATTAGTGATACAGGTTTTTTTTCCCACTTTGATTCGTGAAGATGTGAGAGTACCTGTCGATATTGCTCTGCAGGAGTTTGGTCTGCTGCTGGTTATCTTCAGTCTGAGCCTTCATAGATTCCTGCTCCTCTTCGCTCACGGTGCTCAATCCATCCATCAGCCATTGTTCCCGTAGAGTTTTTTTCTATTTGTTTAAAGAAGGCCATAGCATCTTGTGTCAGCCAGTCTATTTATTTACATCACATACAATAAATACACCTTTAAACATTACCTAATAAAATCACAAAAGCCAAACACATTCTGCTACAATAATTTAATGATCATATTAAATTTCATAGATATTTATCAGATGTAGGTTGGAAATATATGATATTTAAGTATTTCTAAACATGTGTTCAACTATTAATCTATTAATAATAGCATTTTATCAATACTTAACTTCATATGTTTTAATAACTATATATATATATTCCATCTATAAAATGCACTTATTTTTGCTATATTTATTATATACTGTAATATATCAAACTATATTAATACTAATAAACTTTTTATATTTTATAGTATTTATTAATTATTGTTCTATTAATAATGACATATATATTGGTTTATTTTAAATAAGTAATACTACATTCTAACACATTCATACATTCCATTTTTACAATTATACAGAAAATAAACAAATACATTTATTTTAATGTAGGCCTAATGTTAAAAATATACAGAAGTATATATATATAATTTTCATATTATTATATTATGTATATTATTACTAATATTATTTTATATTTAAAGCTACCTTATATTTTAATACATTATTTATAAAAAAATATATTTGTAATTTATTTGTAATATGATATGTAGGTATTATTATTATTTCTGTTATTATAAAAAATATCAAAATAAATACATTACAACTGCATGACATGCAATAACTTTTGTTTTGTAATTAAATACATACCTTTAGATATTGTAGCTTTAATTTCTCTTCTTCAATGTTTCTTCGTTTCTTTTCTATCTCCTCTCGAAGTCTTCTTTTATCCTGTTAAGAAATCATAATCAAATTATGTAAAGCAAAAAAGAACCTAAAACATTTTTCATTTCACCTTGATCCCTGTAATCTTTTGTTGTTTATATTTCTATCAGTGGTGTTTAATGTCTTGCTATTAAAAAAACATGCGTGCAAGAGAGAAGTCTTTTTAAGAAGGAGGCTTTGCAGCATTATTTTTAACTCCCTAATAAACCATGACTTCATATATAAAATGAGTGTGGACAGAAATAACTCATGGACCGATTTCTCCATACACACACTAGAGTTAATAAACTAACAAACATTTAAGCAGATAAACAGACTAGTTGTGTGGCCAGTTATGGTTGAATGGGTTACTGTATATTATTAAGGGTACAAGTGTGAAGACTTGACTGTTAAGATGACTACTTGCTCACTTTCTGAGTGATTTTAGTTAAATAACAGAATAAAAACACCAGACATAATTCATGTGTTATATACTGTACATGTTTCAGGCAGTTTTTGTGGGTATCAACTTGACAACAAAGCCAAATAACAATATATTCAGTGATAATACTTCACTAGCCAATATACAACTTCAACTTACACAAAACCAAAAAGGATTACAAATCCAGCCTGGTACTCACTGTTATAGCCTGCAGTCTCTCTCGCAGCAGGGTTTCTTCCTCCATTATGATCCTGACACGGAAAGAAAGAGAGAGAGGGATAAACAAGCTATTCTTGCTAACAACCTACCGTCAATGTCTGTCTAGAAGACTAAGAACAGGTTGGTAACAAGCTGTGATTGGCACGTGTGGGTTGGCATGAGAGAAGTTTTGGTAGGGGGTAACTTGACGGTGGGCGTCAGAGCTGGAAGAAAGAAAAGAAGTGCTAGTGGGGCTCTTTCACTATCTCTATGCCTGAAGGATAAATTTGAACATAAAAAATGAAAGATGTACATGGTTTGCAGTGTGTGCGTACTAACCATAGCTTGTGTATAGCTAACCATAACTGGCATGGCACTCTTTGACACTTCATGCGTCAGAGCTAACATAATGTCTCATGTCAATAAATAATGGATAAAGAGCCTGACATTGCTACACAGACAGAACATGCTGGGTCATTTAGTTTGTACTTAACAGAAGAGGTTGTGTTAAGTGCTGTCAGCCCAAATGGGTTTTCATGATGTCATGTATCAAAAAATAATAATTTATAAGTGAAGTGTGTAATCGCTGCACCAAATGGAGTTGCGATGATTTTTAAATTTCCTGAAAAAAATAGTACTTGTCTAAAACTGTTAGAATTATTTAAATAAATTATTATAATTCAAATTGATAGTTAAAAATTTATAATTATTCACCCTCATGTCATTCCAAACCCTCAAGACCTTCATCTTCAGAACAAAAATTAAGATATTTTGGATGAAATCTAAGAACTTTCTGACCCTCCATAGACAGCAACGCAATTATCGCATTCAAGGTGCAGAAAGGTCATATGGACATTGTTAAAATAGTACATGTGTAAATAAATAAATAAAATAAAAATTCAGGTAAACTATGTACTCATTTAATGCATAAGCAAACACTACTGATGGTTTCCAGACAGGTTTCCCTATTGCCAATTATGTCTCTGCACATTGCAAGGGAAAGTATTTCCACATTAACTTCAATTTAAATAATCTTTGGTGCATGGAAAGCAAGTGCTGAGCTGATTTATGAAGAGATGAAGCTGAATACAGTGAGATAAAACATTACAGTGCTCTGTAAATATCTGCTTTGTACATATATCCAGCGCAGTATTGATGTCATATACCCTGAAATTTATTCAAGGCCATTTTTTTTGGATGTTTGGACTCGCAGAGCAAATGTTGTTGAGGTAAGAATAGCCCGCTAAAGACAGACCTCACCCCCCTTTGTACAGAAATAAATATATGACCAGCAAGATATACACTCCGCTGTCACAGGTGGACTGCAAGGTTACATGGCATTCAAGTTACGACACTTAGTTATGAAACACACGTGAATGACAAAGCTCTCTGAGGCAAAATAAAATAAAGTAAAGTTGACTGTCAGTAACATGTAGGCTTCAAAGCCAACACATATGGGCAAAAATTTACAGATGTATATTTTAAGAGGTCAAATCTTTTGAAAAACATCAAACCGTCAATATTTATTAATCGATATTTCTTAGTTTTGCCCCTCTTTCTCCGACTGAAGTGTGATTTGTGCCCCGTCTGACAGGTAAAAAGTGAAATGGCCATTGCAATGTGTGCTAAACGCTGTCACGTGTGACCTTTGATGAAAATGTCAGGCTTGTTGTGTCCATTCCTAAAAAACAAACTGTTCTGAAGACATGTGATGTCTTCGATGAGGGTCCATCTGACAGCAGCTGCGTACAGACTGACCCCGAGTGTAATAATGCCTGCTCAGATTGCAGCCTTCAGCTCTGGTTAGTGACTGTACACCTAATGCTATCTAACAAACAGATCTTCAACAAAGCAAACAAGCACATGTTTTTGCGATCTAATGCTGTTAGTGACCTTAACACGTACCGTTAGTCTCTTCTTTTTCCTCAAGGGAAGGAACTCGCAAACAAAAATGACATTTCCCCTGGTGACACTGGTGTTCGCGCTGATAGCCACTCAACGTCTCTTTAAATGTCTTACCACTTAACAAGATGCCTTACTAATTTGAGATGCAGCTTAAGTAGTATATGGCAGAGAGAGATGCATTTACACACTCAGAGATGTCTCTGTCCTCACATATCCTTTTACATATAAAAAATAAGGGTAACATTTTAGAATAGGGGTCCAAAATAATGCATTAGTTAAGCATTAATTAATGCTTAATTTGTTCACAATTAAGCATTAGTTGAGCAAAAACACACTACTAATGAATTTAATTTAACTTTTATCCAATGATCTGATGAAGCTGATCAGTGTGAAATGATCACAGATTAAAATCATAAAACATGAGTTTTAAAAGCAAGTTTGCGCCGTTTCTCAGATGCCAGTCTGCTGACGTCTCCTCAAACGGAAGAGCTCTTTGATTTGATCGCCAGCTCTCAGAGCCGCCGTCTGGACGATCAGAGGGTGAGCGTCAGTAACCTGCCCGGACTCAGAATCACCCATAATAACCTGGGCCATCTTTGTGGAGAGAGCGACCCACAGGAGCCCAGTGATGACTTCTTCAACATGCTCATCAAATGCCAGGTGAGGCACAGAGCCTTCAGTTATAAATAAAATCTGTGAGAGAAATGCATTGAGACAAAATTTGTCTGCTGTGTTTTGACTAAACTCCAGTGAGCTGCCAGAAACATCCTTCTCTAGTAAAAGTGCGTTTGGCATTACAAATGCCAAGGCTATGAACTAAAACTATTCAAAATTTTTTTGAATTGAAGCTAAAATAAAATGTAAATATGACAGATAAAATATCTGAAATGAACAGGTGAAGTTAGCTGAAATGACTAAACTAATTTCAGTATTTAAGTATTACACTTACTAAAACTGAAATAAAGCTATATAGAACTATTAAAAAACAGTTTGAAAGGGAGAAAAAAGGGCAAAACAAAGTGTTTAAGTGTTGTTATGGGCTTTTGTCATTTTTTATAATTTAGCATTATTTAAAATAGACTAGCATGTTTTAAATGTTGTAGCATATTTTAAATAACTTATTTTTATTTTGTTTTAATTAAAATTTTTGTAATCTCATGTTCTTTTGTCATATGTATTATTTTCCCCAAATATTTCTATTTATTTATTTATTTTTTGTCACGTCAACAAATTTATTTCAATTATTTTTGTTTTATTTGAATTTCCATTTTAAAATTCAATTTAAAATTATTTTATACTTTTACTAATTTTATAATTTTTTTTTAAATTTCCGTTACCATGGGAGCATTTCTTTGGGGAAAAAAAAAATAAAAACAAAAAATAATAAAAAATAAAAGCTAATTTAAAATATTATAAAACTATAATACTATATAAATAATGATCAATTAGGAAAACAAAAGGACATAACAATCTGAGTGAAATTAAAATTACAATAAATACTGGACGTATCATGTTAGGTTGTAACATCACTGCTGCTGGTTAGTTGTTCCCCGGCACTACTGGACAAGCAGCTCATGTCTGTGTGTGTCAAATAAAAACACTGCCTAGAGAACTAACTGTTTCTCTGTGCATTTGTTCAGTCGTCCAGGATAGATGACCAGCGCTGCTCTCCTCCTGAAGGGGGTCCACGGGCGCCAACCGTCCCAGATGAGGATTTCTTCAGCCTAATCCAAAGAGTTCAGGCCAAGCGAATGGATGAACAGCGTGTGCAGCTGCCGTCTGACGAACAGGAGACAGATGAAAACGAGAGCGAGCCAGGGGCTGCAGACTCCTGAAAAACCCGGGGCCAAATAACACAACACAACGTGGACTGAATGAGAAAGGACCCTTGATGGGGAGTGTTTTAGATTGACTCTTTGATGAGGTGAAGAAATGTGCACAAAGAGACGCATGTGAGACATAAAAAACACAAGTGCCATCTCAGTATACGGTGCAGATTTACGCCTCCTGTGCTTTACAGCCAATGATCCATGATGTTTGATAGAGTTCACACTGACTGGATCAACAGATACCTGGGAAGCAACTCTCGGGGCGAATTCACATTTAATTTAATAATTAATTTAACAAATTAAGTACAAACACTGCAAAACATTAAAGATAATACTTTTACCAAAATATCTAAACAGCAGGAGAGCTGATGTACTTTACAGAGACCGCAGAGCATCCAGATGCCAACAAAAAGTCTGGATCTGAAAGTACAGCCAGTACAGCCAACCTCCTTCTCCAATTGATTGATTGCATTTAGGAGACACTTTATGATCAGAATAACTTATAGCACAACAAAGGAATAAAATCAAGAGACAACACATTATCTACATATTAAAGTATCTGTTCACCCAAAAACGAAAGACTTTAAGCTGAATCTGTGGTGATTCACAAAAAGTAATTCTTTGAGAATTAAAAAAAGCATATCAGGCAACACAAAACGAACACCCATAGCCCTTCAACAGTATTTTGTCACTTTTAGAGCCAGAGTCACTTTTATTTATATAGCTCTTTTAACAATACAGATTGTAGCAAAGTGCATTAACATTATTAGGAGAATAGAGTGATGGTAATGTATAATGACGAGAATTAAACCATTTATTTATCGAATGCAGAGACGATCTCTGTAGTCAAGACGACGATAATCACTAGAAATCAGGTGTCCCCAATTAAGCAAGCCAGAGGCGACAGTGGCAAGCAACCAAAACTGAACACTGTCTTAAAGAACTAGTTCGCAGAAAAGAATTAGAGAGCAGTTGGTAAAAATTTTCTTCTGGGTCAGAATGATTTTAGATTTGGAAATCTCATTTTCTTTGCTATCCAGTATCAGGTAACTCATCTTACTTTTGTGTCAGTTTTTAAATGCAAAATTGGATTGATTAACCTGATACAGATGTATACTTTTTTCCCAAGTTTCCAAATCTTGATTACTAATGGCGTTTTTCCACTGTGTGGCACGACTCGGCACGGTACGGCTCAGTTCGGCTCGGTTTGCGCTTCCACTGCAGTTTAGTACCGCTTTAGAGTGGGCGGGATTAT
>JAUCNO010000548.1:12795911-12806121 GCA_032353835.1 Enteromius viviparus | reverse complement strand
CTTAATTGTGGACAAATTAACCATTAATTAATGCTTAACTAATGCATTATTTTGGACCCCTATTCTGAAGTGTTACCAAAATAAGCATTAGAATTAAATTGTATATTTAGAATCAAACTAATATTTCTAAATAAAACTAGGATGACCAGAGATAGTCACTTAAAGGCACAATATGTAAGTTTTCCTCACTAGAGGTTGCATTTTCAAAACGATAACAGAAGCAAAGTTCTATGACGCAATGACGGAGCATGGAACATTAGGAGATGTCATTTTTTACAAATCATGTTCACGGATGAAAAGCTCATTTATATCTGCTTAATCACCTAACCACCTGTACATGACTATTACTTACACGATGAATAATATATATTTGCTTACCCGTCTATTAAACCACAAGCGAGAGAGGAGTCTCTGTCCAGTGTGAGGTTTTCGCGAAGCTCTCTCCATTTCTGAAACGCCACGCCAATATTTGTTCTCGTTTGTTTGTTTCAATATCTTTTCGCTTCAGTTTCTACGTTTTTGCGATTGTGAAACCGAGGATAGCGCAGATATTGCATCATTGATAGGCGACAATGAACAGGGGCGATTCATTATTTAAATCTGGAATTTACAAATCATACAGAACTTTTGAGATAATGTAAGTACACAATTGCATGAAATATAACACTGTGCAAGCGGTTTTTGGATATTTTATGACAAAAATCTTACATATTGAGGACTAAAATAGATTTATATTATGTGTAACATAATATAAACACGTAACATTTATCATTGATAAGTAATATTTTCAAATTAAGTGATTTAGGCTAAAAAAAACAACAAATGCATTTAAGGGAATTAGAATTAAAATAAAAAAGACATTCTATGATTTTTTTTTCTAAAAAATAAATGAATAAATGTATACTAAAGGTATACTAGAATAGATGCCACCAAAGCAATAAAATATGGACTCAAATTCAAAAATGAAAAAGAAATTATGCATTCATTCTATTGTATTAATCTATATACACACACACAGACACACACACACACAAGTTGTAAAAATGTATAATAATTAATTAAATAATTTTCATAAGCAGGCAGATCACTGTTTAAGATCCTTAAAAATACATAACATTTTACTGGTTGTGTACTTTGCACAATTATTAATATGATTCTGTCAGTCTTCTATCCATAGTTCCACCACACCATTGTAATAGCACTACAACAAATTTTCAATAAGACCAAATAGTGTGACACAAGAGAATTATCCATTATAGTAAAAAAAAAAACTGTCTATTGGCACGAGAGCTTTGTTGTAGTATTGTAGTTAAACAGGGCAGGTCCGGGAACAGCTCCTCACCTCAGAAGACATTTACCTGCGTTTAATCTGACCTCTTTCTCTGTCCTGCTGCTGTCCCTACTCTAAAAATACCTCACTGGCCATGAACAATAATAGAGCAAAATACTTAATGACTTCAGACCGCTTTGTCTCATTTTTAATGAAAGCTACACACTTAAACTACCTTCATTTTATAACTGCGTTGTTGAGAAGAGAAGAGCTCATTTATTCTATAAATTTAAATAAATTATGCCTGTGAGTGGGCAGATATTATAAACACACGTGCGCGCACACGCAGAGACTCACATACACCCACATGTGCTTCTGCATATAAATGTCTCCCAGTTTAATGTTCCAAAGCACTCCAGATCCACGGACTGGAACTCTAATTCCTGCATTCAGGATTCCGATGCATTATCATTCCTCTGTGCCTCAAGTCGGCTCAGATTTCAGCAGCCTGCCAGGCTTCAGAGAGGGAATTAAGACAGCCAGTGTGGCGACAAACAGGAGAAGGTCATGCTGGTTAGTCTTGCCCACGCTGCTTCTCACTGCCAGGCTTGAGATGGGTGCTGCAGGAGAAAATAGCGTCCGTCTCACAGCTGGACTGTCAACACAGGCTGAACGCTGGCTGAGTTATGGGGAAACGCTGGCCCTCAACCTCTCCTCATGTCTGAGACCCATCAGCTGTTAAAATATACACTCTTTTCCTCTTCCAGACCATGCAAATTAATTTCTTTCTTTCTCTTATCTTCTCTTTCCGTCTCTCTGATTGCATGACTCAAGCCCTTAAAAGCAGGTACCCACAAAAAGTACTGTAGTGTGGTACAGTCATAGCATGCGATGCAATACTGACATATACTGATAATATGATATACTGTATATGGAGTTCCCACATTTAGATTTTCAATATTTTTTCATAATAATAGGGTTAAGATTTTTAATAGTTGTGTTATAGAGATTGTTTTATAATTTCTAGCCACTTCTAGATTAGCATACGCAAAAAATAATTAATCTAAAAATAATTAATCTAAAAAATTTTAAGTTTCAGTTGAATCACTTTCAGATATTAAATATTGTATGACTTTAAAAATTTTTTTTTTAAAGATTTTCATTTTTATTTAAATTTAATTCATATAAATATATAGATCTTTTAAAAGACAAAATCATTTTCACTATATATAATTCTGTTATATTATTATTTTAAATATAATGTAATAAAAATGAATAATATTAATATCATTCATTTTTATTACTTTTTAAATTGTATTAATTTTTAATTTTATTTTCAAGTCATGGAAACTAATATCTTTTTTTTTTAATCATAAATGTCTATAGTGAATATAATTTGGATTGGTGATTATTAATTTTCGATAAGTAATTGATGATTATTAATTTTCTTTTTTCCCTACAGAAATTTCTTGACTTACCATATTATTAATTTTTGCTTTTTAAAATCCCACAGTATTGCTGGGTTTTACATGACCATGGGATCTCTGTATACAATTCGATTCATATTAATTCAAGTATTTACATAAATATGGTAATCATTCCATATGTAAATCCATGATATTCATTGTACCACCACCATATAAAAAAACAGGTTAAATCCATACTATTTTATAATTATAGAATTACCATAAAATATAATATGACAAGCTATATGAGTATAGTAATTTATAATTTATATCAAAGTACCACATATTACCATCAATGAACCATAGCACCAACACAGCAACTTCAAAATATGAAACGCAATAACTAAAAAATGTCCTAATCCTGCTGTAATCCTAGCAAACAGCCTCTTAGCCACAGACAGACGGACAGATCAGAGATCAAAGGTTTCACGGTGCATGATAATACTGATCAAACAACCCATCCTAACTCTCTCACAGACTCATGTCTGACAGAGATTTCATACTAGAGGCAAAGAGCTAGTAATCTACAGTCTCTAATCTAATTTCTAATGGTTTAACAGTTAAATCCCCAGGGTCCGAAGCCCAGTGTGGAAAACAGAATTCATCTGCTCACTTTCTGTTTTAAAGAATTCCCAAGTAATGACACTTAAATGTGTTATATTTGAGGATTATTGAGATAAACCTTCAGCTATGCATTAGTTCTCAATAATTCAACAGTCTAATATGAATTATTCTGGTAATTGGCACAAGCACATGTGTGATTACCTCAAACCACCAAACAAGGTCTCAACCCTTAAACTGACACCACGCACAACGTTTGCTTATACACAGTCCAAACTGCTGTTAATATTTCAAAACTTTGTTAGAATTTAAAAAGAATGCATAATGACCTGTAAACATTAATATTGTGTGGTCCAGGTTTTTAAATCACAAATCCTGTAAGGTCATATATTTTGTTTTAAATTTGATGTGTTTAATAGATTTGTTTAATGTCAGAGTCATGTAGTTACTTTTAACTAACATGTATTGTTTTACATGAAATAATGGTTTTTGAATTGTTTGAATTGAAACTATTTTTTCCAAACTTTTAAATAATGTAAAGTATGAACTCATTATTATTCAATACAGATATCAGATTTGTAACAAATTAATTTATCTTTTTTTTTTTTTTTTTTTTGAGTTTACATAGCCATATTTTCTCTCATTTTACACTCTTTATTTTTACATAAAACAATATTTTCAACTCAAATAACATGTATTTTATATTTGATTATAACAATAATTTGGCAGCTAGCCCCATAATGAGACTGATAATGCACAGTCAATCATTATCACAAAAAAACTAAACTTCATGTTTGGGTCCTCATCACCTTATCCTTTTTTTTTTTGTAATTACCAGTAGACTGAACATTATGATCACTTAAACACTCCAGAAACCCATTAGAATCAAATTAAGAATGTGTAAAATGACATACACGAGTATCAAACAAAGAAGTGTGCTAGAATAATCACATGCAGTCTGATTCATATATGTGGGTGGGAGACAGAAGCACAGCCTCTTGTGATTTTCTGTGTGCGTACCGTTCGCAGGTACAAGCCTTTACAAGACTTCCTGTCACTCAGTGCGGTCAGCTAAAAGAGAGGGGGTGTCCCCGGCGATCACAATGACGCAATAAGCCTCCTGACACACAACAACAAACTGACCGTCTAAAAGTCAGACCCCATTAAAATCAGAGGACAAAGGCTTTACGGATCTCCTGTCGTCTAGTCAGGACGGCAGGCAAAAAGGCAGCAGGCTTAAAGGAATTAAAAGCTTACGAATTACTAACACACAACAAAACATAGTCACTTTCATTCAAGCAAGTACAAAATGATTGAACTAACCGGTTAACCAAGCAGCATAAGTCTTTAAACTACTGTCAGATTGTTAAGTGACAAGCAGCTATTTACATTTAGATTGATAATATTGTCACATTAAGCTGAAAGACATTAAAGTGGCAGTATTTAGGCACAAACACACAGGGAACAAAACTCACCGGTTGTCTTCTGCTGATGCTTTTAGTTGGAAAGCGCTGACCGGAATTCAGTCCGTTCATTCCAGCATGTTTGCATGTGTGTGTAACGAGTGTGTGTGTGTGTGTCCAAGTGCAGTTAGCGTAGGCTGAGGGTTGATCCTGTGTTACCATTCACTGGCAGGTTGCCCCTCTCTCTCTCTCTCTTTAACTCTCCAATTCTCTCGCTTCTGTCATGTTATCACTCTCTTTTCCCCCTCCCTTCCCTTCATCCTCTCTCTCTCTCCGCTCTCAGGCTGTCAGAGCTGTGCTGCTCTACCATGTGTTAGCCCACGTACAACTGCAACACAATGTGCCTGCACACACACACACACGCACACACACACATAGATCAGCTGTTGTTTCCCTGAGATGAACATGCTGACACATTATTTGCTAAATTACTCCTCTCCAAAATTAGTTTAAAAAAAACAGCTCAAAGGGTTTGGAAACACTCTTGGGCTTTGTCATGTGTGTGTGTGTGTGATATAGAGAACAACCACTGCTAAAATGGTAATATTTCGTCTGTTTCTTATATAGCTTCCTCACCTTCATGTCACAGTAATGATATGCTGAGATAAAAATTGATAAAGTGATAAATATATATTTTGCACAGTTTAAACATATAATATTTGTTAGCAATAAGACTTCCAATACTCATCTTGTGGACAGTTCAAGGGAGAAAAAACTCACACAACCTTATATTTAAGGAGCTGTATCTAGGGACCAGAATATCACATATCGCCATAGCAACCACTAGAACAACTTAGCAACTACATAGAAACACTCTGAACACATTAGTAACAAGCGAATCAAGAAATATCTGGGATTCAGGATGCCATAAAGCACATTTGAGGTATCATTCATTGTAGCACTCAGCTAAAAACAGTCAGAACACCTTAACAACCGCATAGCAACACCCTGACAACCACCAAACTATGCTGCTATGTAGTGAATGTTTTTAAACGCATTGCTATGCAGTTACTAGGATGTTCTAAGTGGTGTTAGGGTGTTGCTAAAGCAAACACTTAGAACATTCTAGTCCTGAAATCCTAGTAATATGCCTAAAAATAGTTAAAACACCTTAGCAACTGCATAACAACACCCTGGAAACCACCCAACTATGTTGCTACATGATTGCATGTGTTCTGAGCAGTTATATTATGTTATATGTGGTTGCTAGGGTGTTGCTATGAAGTTGGAGAAACAACATATCAGTGTGCATAAACAGTCATAACAAAACATCCTGGTAACCATTAAACTATGTTGATACGTCATGACTCTGTTCTAAGTGGTTGCTAGGGTGTTGCTAAAGCAATCACTTACAGTAGTCCTGATATCCTAGCAATGTGCCTAAAAACAGTCAAACAATCTTAGCAACTGTAGCAACACCCTGGGAACCACCCAACTATCTTCCTAAGTAACTGCTAGTGTGTTCTAATTGTTCGATGAAGTTACTACTGTGTTTTATGTGATTGCTAAAGTGTTACTATGTGGTTACTAAATGTGAAAGCAACCACTCAGAACCTCATAGTAACTGCATAGCAATGTGCTTAAAACAGTCAGAACACACTAGCAGCTGCATAGCAACACTCTGACAACCACCCAACTGGTAGGTTGCTTATGGTTTTTAAGCACATTGCAGTGCAGTTATTAGGATGTACTAAGTGGTTATAAGGGTGTTGAGTGCCAAAATGCGGTTGTTGTGTGCAAATAAACAACCACTCAGAACATCCTAGTCCTGACATCCTAGCAATGTGCCTAAAAAGTCACCTTAGCAACTGCATAGCAACACCCTAGAAACCACATACCAAATATATTGCTATGTGATGACTGTTTTAAGTGCATTGCAATGCGTTACTAGGATGTTCTAAGTGGTTGCCAGCGTGCTGCTACATCAATCACTTTAAACATCCTATAAAATGTGTAAATCCTTAGCAACTGAATAGCAACACCCTGTCAACCACCCAACTATCTTACTACACAATTGCTAGTGTGTCAATCTACGCAGTTACTAATATGTTCAATGTTGTTGCCAGGGTGTTGCTATTCAGTACTCTGTAAAATGGCGGAAGACATAAGTCACGGGAAAAGAATAGATAGAGTAAATTATGTTGTTTTTGTTTTCTTTGCGCTAAAAAAGTAATCTGCTAGCATCGCAAAAGTGAAGTTAAACCACTGATGTCACATGGACTGTTTCACTGACGTTTTTGCTGGACCTGGATCATTGCTAGTTGTGTTGCTGTCTATGGAGCGTCAGATGGCTCTCTGATGTCTTCTAAAATATTTAATTTGTGTTCCGAAGCTGAACGAAGGTCTTATAGGTTTGGAACGACATGAGGGTGAAACCCCTGACAGCCACCCAACTATGTTGCTATGTGGCGACTGTTTTTAAGATCATTTTTATGCAGTTACTAGGATATACTAAGTTGTTGCTAGGGTGTTTTAAGTACATTATTGGTGTGCTAGGACTAGGATTTTATAAGTGATTGCTTTAGCAGCACCCTACCAACCATCTAAGAATATCCTAGTAGCTGCACAGCAGTGTGTTTAAAAACTGTCCCTGTGTAGCAACATAGTTGGGTAATTAACATGCTGTTGCTGTGTGGTTGCTAAAGTGTTCTGAGTGTTTTAGCACATTGCTGAGCACTTGCTAGGACGTAGGGGTTGCTAAGGTGACATATTTCAGTCCCAAGATACACTGTTTTTGTAGCGTTGCCTATTTGCTCCAGGTATACTATAAGAATACCCAATACCATTCTCATTGTAATTAACTTGATGAGCTCAGAACTCATTATCTTTATGTTGTTCTGCCCCCCGGCAGGAATCCTGTTTCTCATTATTACCCTGATTAATCAAATCATACACTGCAGTTCATGTGTGTTCATTTATGCGACATTTGGGAAATTAAAGTAAATAGCCCTTGATGATCAAAAGATAACTGATGCACTGTTCATCTGACCCCATGGATTTATTGATCAGATGTATGTGAATGTCTGTGGTGTGCTAGATTTTGTGATCTGCTGTGTTGTGCGGTACGTGCTTTCACTCTACATTCACGAATCAGCAGCCTGGAGCTTGTACAAAAGTGTCCATGGCAACGGGCTGAACCCATGCCAAGTTATTTGGTCCTAGTGTGCTAAAGATAGACGCACAGCACACGGGAAAGTCTGCACTGCGTGAGATTCCTAAACCATCAGCACCTGTACCTCTTACTGTAAAAACACTACATTACCAAGATGTCAAAAGGAGGAAACTGCATAATAGAGGAGATCTCATCCTACTGATAACCCATGGTATAGTGATAGTAACTGAATATAATTTCCATGGTACTTTTATATGTAGAATGATACGGAATCAATACCATAGTCATTTACCACAGTATCTAAAATGGTACTCCTAGGTACTTTGTTTTTGCCATTCATACAAAAAAGTGCTGTGGATTGTACCATGGTGAAGTGATGTGTGGGATGGTAATACTATGGTATTTCCAAGAACATCATGATATGCTATGGTGCATGTCTTAAATGCCACTGTATTAGCACAGTACCATGTCTCAAAATAAAAAAAAGATAGTCCTAGATACTTTCAAAGAAGACCATGGTATTACCACACTAACCTGATTTTGCCAAATTCAACATGTCCCCTGGGACAACATTTTGATTAACCAATCAGATTTAAAGAAATAGTTTACAGTTTGTTTACATGGTACAGAATAATTACACCGTGGCATCCAAAATGATACTTCTAGGTATCATGTTTGCAAAAAGAACTGCATAGGTAGTGACAGTGCAGGATGGTAATACTACACTCTAAAAATGTTGGGTTAAATATAAACCAGTCCTGGGTTATAAAATATGCACAAACCCAGCAAGAATTTTGGGTTGTTCTGACCCAGCGGTGGGGTTACTGAACAGAAGTATGCCTAAAAATAGTCAAAACACCTTAGCAACTGAGTAGCAACACCTTGGTAGTACTCAACACTCAACTATCTTGCTACACAATTACTAGTGTGTTCTGATTGTTCTATGCAGTTACTAGTATGTCCTATATGGTTGCCAGGGTGTTGCTATTCAGTTGCTAAGTGCGAAAGCAACCACATAGAACACAGTAATCGCATAGAAATCCTCTGACAGCCACCCAACTATGTTGCTATATGGTTTTTAAACTCATTCTTATGCAGTTAATAGGATGTTCTAAGTTGTTGCTAGGGTGTTTTTAAGAACATAGGTGTGCTAAGACTAGGATGTTATAAGTGATTGCTTTACACTTTACACTCTAAAAATACTGGGTAAAATATGCACAACCCCAGCAATTAAGTTGTTTTGGCCCAGTGGTTTGGATACTGGCCAGAAGGTTAGGTTAAAAATTTAACTCAGTTGTTGGTTGAAAACAACCCAATTGCTGGGTTTGTCCATATTTTGTACCCAGTACTGGGTTGTATTTAACCCAGCATTTTTAGATTGTATTGTACTTTTAAATACCCCATCCTACTTCCAAGAATACCAGTATGTGGTGTGTATCCCCTTAATGCATGTGGGGCATCTCTAAAAACCATAATACTATTGTATAGAATATCGATTTACAAAAATTCTTTTTAGTAATGTACCCTCTCTCTCTCTCTCTTTTACACACACACACACATCAAGGGGACAGCTTGCAGGGTGAACACAGAAAACTGGGACATTACTGCAGGCTACGCCTCATACAACACCCTCGCAGCTTGTTACATTCCCGCTGGCCCTCTAATGAACGGAAACCCAGGGCGGATCTGTCACCAGAACGTTGTCCTGCGCAGCCTGGAAATGGTGGAGCCAAGCTGCCTACACACAGTCTGTCATACAGGGGAGGAGAGCAGAAGAAATCAAAACATGCAAAATAAAACTACCTCCATTTGAACAGCTGTGAGAAACACAGACCTTTTACGAATCTGTCAGTTCCTGATGCAGTTGTGATGTTGAGAATTCAATTCGACTGGACCCGCTGGATGACAGCTTGACATCTTTGAAGCACCAGTCAATGTTTGTTTGTTGGCACAGATAAATAGCCTCTCTTTCACAACTCTGCAGGAGAGCGATAGAGAGGAGAGGGGGAAGAGAAGAAGAAGGATCAGTAAGACTTTTTTGAATGGCATGGATAGGTAGGTATAGTAGTGTCGTGGCCCAAAGAGGTTGTCACAAAGGCTCAAACGGCAGAGTTTCAGATGTTGAAGAAGTAAGACTTTATTAAAGTAACAAAGCCGAGAAGAACAGCTGCCACATCAGACTGCTTCTGCCCTTTGGTGGTGTGTACAGTACAAGTTATACTCTTTCAAAGATGACACCATTACCTTCTCTCCTGATTCTAATTGGATAGATAGATAGATAGATAGATAGATAGATAGATAGATAGATAGATAGATAGATAGATAGATAGATAGATAG
>JAUCNO010000548.1:12761856-12795811 GCA_032353835.1 Enteromius viviparus | reverse complement strand
ATCTATCTATCTATCTATCTATCTATCTATCTATCTATCTATCTATCTATCTATCTATCTATCTATCTATCTACTATCTATAGATAATATATACACTGTCTATCTATCAAGGTGTCTATTTATGTACTACTTATAATTATTTGATTTACTTTATTTTTTATTTATCTGCCACTAAAACAATTTTTGTTTTCACCTGGTGTTACCAAGCTTTTCTCAACTTTTCCTTTCCAGCCTACTTTTTTAATTAACCAATTGAAAAAGGATAAAATTACGTTTTTTTTTCTAATGCAATATCCAGTCTCACTTGGAAAAATGTCACATTACAGAAATAAAAAAAAAATTTCCAAGGTTTGAATTTAGCAGCACTTTTAATACAGATCACACCCATGTACTGTAGATATACATGTCAAACAGCTGTTCTCAGATCAGATTTCACTGATCATTCTCATGTGTGAATAAGCTCTCGGCTCACACATTCGCTGTCACTTTAAATCCTGGCAGGGCTGCTTAGTGCCAATCCACTCTAATACAGCCCCAAGGTCAGTAAACACTTTCCTTCTGTCTCTCATACACACACTCTCACACACACACACACACACACACACGTGCAAGCACCCTGCCCCTGGTGTAAAAACACTCATGTCTGGGGTGGGCTTGCTGGGATCCACTGGCCAGCCCCTGCCGCTCACCCTTACTGATGTGTTTGGCTTTGTGTCTGTCCTCTTCGCAGGTCCTTCTCCGCCCGCGCGGGTGGAGGAGATGGACGGAGCTTTGCTCCGCAGCGACAGCGGGGTGGAGTCAGCCCTGCTCTATGCCAAAGCCTGGTCAAAATACACCAAGGAACTCCTGGCCTGGGTGGACAAACGGCTTAATATGGGTGAGTAGAGCATGTTGAGGGAATTAGTCATGTTTTTTTTTCTGTTTTAGTGGTCAAGTTGTATGTTTTTCAGTCATTGATGAAAATGTGACAATCCACGATTCCATCTCAACCATATCCTCCACTTTTATTCTCAGACATTGAGTGTGCAAAGAGCTACGCCAAGATGGCTGAATCTGCAAAGGCGCTGGCGTCTCAACAGGTCTGTATTTCTGCTATGATATGCACTTCATAAAAGTACAATGCAACCTTCACGCTTCTATTATGAGGCTATAAAGTTCTTTGCTAAAAAGATTATTCTATCAAAGCTTTTTATCTGTTTATTTTGTGCCATGTGGTTTATTTCAGGAGCACATGCCTTTCCGGGATATTTACATCTCTGCCTTCAAGAACGATATTGAATACAGCCAGCTGATCATGCAAACCACAGCTGCTCTACAGGCCAACAAATTCATGCAGGTACGACTTCTCCATCTTTTGATTCTAATCTTAAGCATTTATTGTGTAACCAATTAATAGGAAATGTACTACTGTACTAAGTGTATTTGCTTTCCGTGTTTGCTTTCTAGCCTCTGCAAGCTCGAAAGAATGAGCTGGACAAGTTGAGGAAGGAGGTGAAGGAGCAGTGGCAGAGAGTGCAGAAGAAAATGGTGGGTGGATTTTAGTGCAGTCTGTCAAAAGCAGTGTTTGCAAAATACGTTGCTCACCAAAAGGTCTCTTCTGAAAGCCGAGTTGGCTGAGCTGTCAGCTGTTTGTTGTTCAAATTCCCCAGCTGATCTAATAGAGACTCAGTGTTAGCAGTAATTACATCAGATTCAATGGCAGAGACTTCATTCTGTCGGTTTACAGACGTGTCTTTGTGTGAGGTATTTATAAGCAGCCGTTTAGCACCAAAGCATGACTTATTATTGCTGAAAAGGGAACAAACAAAGTTAAAGGTGCGCGTTGATTGTTTGTATTCTAGTGCCTCTGAATGGGCACTGAGTATGTACTTTGACTAGAACGTATTTGTGTGATTTTGATATTTATATAAATGTGTTATGGATTCATATGTGTGAATTTTTATGCGTGAAGTTTTTTATAATCTTTAGTTCACTTTAAATATTTTTTGCATGCAAAATAGTTATAATATTTACTTTTATAGTTGTAATATGTATTTTAAAGTCCAAATGAAATCTGATTTTATCCTATTAATTATCTATTAATTATGTATTTGTATTATTATTAATTAATCATTACCTTTTTTTAATAATGTCTATGTACAGTAGTAGTGCTGAGATAAATCGCATCCAAAATAATTTTTTATTTAAATAATATATGTGTGTATTTATTGTGTATATATAAATGCCAAAACATATTAAGCATATTTATATATAATATTAGAATGTAAATATATACATGTAATATGCATGTCAATATTTCCTAGAATATATGTGAGTATATCTATGTATACATTATGAATAATCAGTACACATACATAAAATATGTAAACAAAAACTTATTAATAAATCATTTGACAGCACTAATATTTAGTTATTATTTCAGTTTTAGTTTTGGATATTTTTCAAGTTAACCTAAATGAAAAGGAGCACTATCTATAATATAATATTTAATATTGTAATATCTTGTTATAAGTCAAGTAATACATATTTCACTGTAGGTTTTTAGTTTTAGCTATATGTTTTTCTTACATTTAATAGGCTGTTTTTATTACTGTTCCTTTAAGATGTTTCTTTTTCTGATCTGCTGTTATGATAATGCTAATCATGTGTTATATTTTGTGTATGTCCAGCATGAAGCAGACAGCGCACTGAAGAAGGCCAAGCTTCTGCAGGCTCAGAGGCAGGAAGAGTACGAGAAAGCCCACTGCTTCACCAGTCGAGTGGAGGAGGAACAGATCGGGTCGGCGGGAGGAAAACAGCTGGAGAAGAGACGCAAACTGGAGGAGGAGGCTCTGCAGAAGGTCAGACACAGATGCAACACACACCACATTCCTAAACACAACTGTTGCTTTATTCAAGGCTTAATGATTGTGAAATGGATGGATACTGTATTGTACACTTTACTGTCATGCAGGGAGTAGTGATGTATGCTTCGAAAGTGTAAAAGGCTCTTCTGAAAATAGCTCTTCCTCTTACAAGACATTTTTCCATCAAATAGTGGTGTAATGCGTTTAAAAAAAAAAGTGCTTTTTGTTCCATGTTGTATCATTGGGAATCCAGTTCATTTTAGTGAATGAATCATTTAAACTAGAATAAAGAACTGCTTCCAATTTTTTTTACTGATTTGTAGCCGTGCTTTATCTATAAGTTTTATTAATTTATGTCAATAAAGGATTTTTATAAGTTGTACATTAAGTGTATTTTAATATAGTCATCTTGTTATGTCATTTTTATTTGTTTATTTCTATATGTATTATTATAGTTATTATTTCTATTAAATTTATTTTGTATTTATTATTATTATATAATTATTATATTATATATTGTTATATAATTTATTATTATTTGTATTTCAGTTTTAGTAATTTAGTACTGCAACTTAATTTTTTAATTTTTTATTTATTTATTTATATATATATATATATATATATATACATAAATTGGCTAAACAAAGTAGTTTACAAAATGCTGTAATATTATGTTGTTTTATGACAAAAAAGAAAAAGATCCAGAAATGAGAAGAACAGGAAGTATCCTGGTCTAAATATAAATGTGTTTGTATTTGTCTGTTTCTAGGCAGAGGAAGCCCAAGAACATTACAAGCAGTGCATCACAGATGTAGGGGTGAAGAGAGTGGACTTGGCCAACACCAAGAGCGAGATTCTTATTCAGATACGAGAGCTTGTGTTTCAGTGCGACCTGACCCTGAAAGCAGTGAGTAATAACCTACACACACTAATAGTTAGATAAAATCTAACTTATTACTGGTCTTTCGAACAAAACAGGCACACCTGGGCTCCTTAGGGTGAAGTGAATTGGTTGACCTCGCTTTAACAAAGTGACCTCTGGCTACAGATTATATTTCACCATGTATTAACCAGGATTTGCACAATGGTCAAGCAATAAATCGCATGTGTTTTAAACCCTTAATTTCAAAACATACAAAAGCTAATATTTTCAGCAGTAGGCCTGAATTGATCAGGATCATTTATTTTCTTGTTTGCAGGTGACAGTGAACTGGTTTCAGATGCAGCAGGCGCAGGTGGTTTCCCTGCCCGTGAATTTCCAGACGCTATGCGAGAATGCCAAACTGTACGAACCGGGTCTGTGTTACACTGAATTTGTGAAGGGTCTTCCTTCTGACAGGACCAGGGTGGAATCGTTCTCCTTTGACATCTCTGGGACACAGAATACTGGGTGGGTTTATATCACTATCTGTAACTTTTTCCTAGCTCTGAATATTCCCACAAAGTATCTAGGAAAATGTTTAATGTCCTATGTTTTGGAATCACTATGCCAAGTTCTGCTTCTCAAAACTGGCAATAGCCTGCGTGTTTTTATCCAGATCTTTGACTTTTAAGTCACTGAGTGATGGAGAAAGAGAGAGAGAAAATAAATTGTGTTGGTGAGAATGTCACACAATTGTATGGTCGCCCTCAGGTCTTCCTGAGGAAATGGCTGTGGTCAGGGCAGAGAGGGATACAGGGAAAGGCATAGGAGTGAAGAGAGGAATGTTTCTATTTATCAGATCTCATGTCCGCACACTCATTCTGGCACACAAATCCGAGTTGTTGATATCCTGTGTTGTTTCAGAACAGCCTCTTTAAAAACACACCTCTGAATCCTGAAATGAAACTCAAAAGCAAAACACCCACGTTCTAACACGAGGTTCTTTTTTATTCGTGGCTTGGTGAGTGATTTAGTTGAAGGCCTTTTGTTTCAGACTGCTAAGAGGGTTTACTGAAAATGCCAGGAACGTGGTGAAAACTAAATTACGTAGGTTTCTCTCTTAAACATACAAAGCTGTTAAAAATCTCTATGAAAAACAACTTAACAAGTGTAATTTGTAAGCAGCACATCTGATATGCAGCACATCTGGCAAAAACATCTTGAATGCATCTAATTGATGTTGTTTTTGAATTGCATTAAATACACATACGCACATAACATGTTATTAATAAATAAATCTATTAAAATCATTCCATTATATGCATTATAATATGTGATGTATTTTTACCAAGTTGTATAAAGTATTTAACATATTAATATTAATATTTGTGTTAAATAAAATGTAAAAATAATAATAGAAATCTAATAGAAAATAGGAAAAAAGCATGTAAAAAATTGCTAAAACCTCGACAAAAAAAAAAAAAAAAAAATATTATTATTATTACACTAAAATAAAATAAAAAATAAATAAAATAAGTTATTATTATTAGACTAAAATAAAATAATAAATAAATAAAATAAGTTGTTATTATTATTATTAGACTTAAATAAAATAAAAAATAAATAAAATAAGTTATTATTATTATTATTAAACTAAAATAAAAGCTAATAAATATTAATGAAATATTATATACATTTAGTATATAAATAATGCTAAAAAAAACTGTAATTGATATATTTGTGGAAGATGTGGCCAAAAATATGGCTTTTTATATGGATTATTTTTTTTTTATATGGCTTTTAATATGGATTTTTCTCAATGATGGATGAATAAGTGAATTTGGGATTTGTTTTCACTCCTATTTATATTTCTGTGAAACAGGAAGCCATGACTGGATAATTTCATCTTCATAATCATCCTGCAGTGCTCAAAACTGTGAATATAAATGGGATTATACTTTCTAGGGGTGCCAATAATTGTGTCCAACGTGTATTTGAGAAAAAACATTTATTTCATAATGATACTTCCCTGCATTTTAAATTCCTATTATCCAGTGAAAGCTTATATTTTGGTGAATTTCTTAAATAAAAGATCAAAAGATTTAACAATGCAGACTAATAAACACAGCCTCTTTACTGATCATATTTGCCAATATTTTTGTCCATGACTATACAGTATATATATTTTGGCAACACTTTAGATTAGGGAACTCATATTCATTGTTAACTAGTTGCTTAAAAACGTGCATATTAGCTGTTCATCATTGGAAGTAAACATTGAAACTGTTAATAGTGAAGCATTTCAACATTGATGAAGCATTTTATTCGCCACAGTCAATCGAATATGTTCTTTCTCATACCCTGGTTGGGTTATATAAGCTGTCAAAACTGGTCTTAACTAGTTCTAACTGGTTTTCTGAAATACTCTTTTATGTTCATGCAGGTTGCCCCTGTCAAAGCGAGTGATAAATAGTGGTCACTTGTCCCAGGTGTCTCTCACACCTGGAGACTTCCTGAGCGCTGACGAGGTTGAGAGTCACGTTCAAGCACGCACCGGAAAGATGACAGACGGACGCTCGAACAGCAGTACAGATATTCAAGGTAGAGCATCCAACAAGCTCTCTAGTAGTGAACACAATTTCCTTTAAAAGCGCAGTGAGATCCAGTGAGGCTGCATCACGGCGGGGTTTGGCTGACTTCCCTGGAATGCTAAAAGTGAATCAGTCCCGCAGGATGCGCCCTCGTTTATCTCTTTCGTGAAAAAGTTAGTTCTTTTCACTCATGACAGATCAAACCTCCGCTCTGAGATACGCCTGTCAGACCTGCTTTAAGCAGAGATCAATTGGACACATTAGTGTTTTAAGACTTCTCATTAAGGTTTACGAGAATGTGGAAGAAGAAAGGGCAGAGGAAGTGGGCGGCACATACACATGCAGCACCCAACTGATCATCTGTGGAGATGTTCTTGACTCAATTGTGGTGATTCAATGATTCAATTTATTTTTGACTTATTAGGTCTAGATTTAATTAAATTCAGATTTGATTCAATTCATTCGGGTTTAATTCAGTTATAATGTACATAACATGAAGGAAATTCTATATACGCTAATACTGTAACTTTTACAGTACACTCCAACTAATTCAGACATAGTAACTTTAACTAAAACTTTGTAGCTAAAAGATCCAGTTCGTAAGAGTCAATTGTTTCAGATATTGGGCTAAAGTGGTACATTGTATGATTATGATTCACTAAAAGGGACCAGTTCTTAAAAATAATTTGTTTCTGGGAATCTACCTGTTAATGTAAAAAGGTAAAAAGAACCTGTTCACAAGAGTCATTTGTTTCAGACATCGCTGTACACTGGTACACTATTTGTTTAGCCCTAAAAAAGGCTATTTTTTTCAGGAATCAAGTAAAATATTCATGATTGAATACAAATGAACCAGCCCATAAGAATCATTATTTCCGAAGTCAGACTGCACTGGTAAACATTTTTTTGATCTACTCAAAAGAACCAGTTCAGAAGAGTCATACGTTTTGGGAATTGTTACTTCTATGAGTTCTCCTGTAAAAAAGCCTGTTCATTTGTATCAGAAATCACTGTAAACTGGTACACTACATGGTTATGATTCACTAGGAATTAACTTCTTCATGAGAGCCATTTGTTCATGAATCAGTCATGTACAGTATGTGCCGTGTTACATAGTAAACATACTGAACAGTATACATTAAAGCAGAGCTTGTGTATTCAGATAAACGTTTCTAAATGTTTCATCATGTTCAATAGCTCTGAGGATCCAGGGTCCATTCCGGGTCTGGAGGACCAGCAGTCAGGGTGGAGGCATGTGCAGTGACTCTGAGAGCGCTGGAGGAAGCAGTGAATCTCGCTCTATGGACTCCCCCACGGCAAGCCCAGGTACAACAACACTCACTTTTACTCTTATGAATGTCTTTTTGCTTGAGGCGAAAAAACACATGATCGACAGGTCTTGTGTCACAAGTGTGTGTAACATAGTTATGGTAAACCAACCCGTCACGCTCTCTGATGCATAATTACCCAGAAAGTCATTGGGTTTACTCTTAAATTCATTAGCATTCAAGCAAGTGAGTAAGACTTTTTCCAAAAAATGAATGCATTTATTTAGCGATGAAGCATTCAGTTGTTTATAAGTGACAGTTTATAATGTTATTTCAATGCTACAGACAATCTGGGGCTTTCAGTTCATCAAAGAATCCTAAAAAATTGCATCACGGGTTTCACATAAATATATGTTTTCGACATGAATAATAATAAATGTTGAAATATTTAACATTTTTAAAATATGTTAACAAAATTGCATTTTAAATAAGTCTGTATTTTAATCAACTAAATGCAGACTTAAATGGTAATATATCATCTGTATGCAAGACTGTTTTGTACAATAATACTTTTGCAATAGTTGTAAAAATTAAGTATTAAAAAAGAGGATCCTATTCTGCCATTTACTAGGTGATTTCAAGAGAAGGCTTCCTAGAACCCCATCCACAGGCACCATGTCTTCAGCAGATGACCTGGATGAGAGAGAACCACCATCTCCTTCAGATAATGGTAAAGTTTTGTACATTGAAGTATATTTCCAAACATGCTCTCTGGCTGTTTGAAATTGCATACATATTGTGCAGAATGCGAAGAATGCCGTCCAAGCAAGCGGACAGTCCGCTAGAATAGTTGCTGGAAACAAGTCCTTTTGAAATATTTTATTGAACAGGGCGAAAATAAAACTCCAAACACTGTTTTTTTAGGTCTGAGTGAAATGATAACAGAAGCAGCAAGTTCTCCTGGACCCTTCCGCAACACCCAGATGTCTAAAGCGGCACAGACACACAAGCTGAGGAAGCTCCGTGCACCATCGAAGTGCCGGGAGTGTGAAAGTCTTGTGGTATTTCACGGTGCAGAATGCGAGGAAGTGAGTTCTTACACACGCAAATACAATTTTTTTCATGTTTCACCTTAAAGGTGAAATACAATTCATTGTGTAATCTAATCTTCATGCATGTTGTTTTCAGTGTTCCCTTGCTTGTCATAAGAAGTGTTTGGAGACTCTTGCCATCCAGTGTGGGCACAAAAAGCTACAGGGAAAACTGCATCTGTTCGCTATCGACTTTGCTCAGGCAGCCAAGAACAGCCACGATGGAATCCCCTTCATCATCAAAAAATGCACCTCGGAGATCGAAAACAGGGCTCTGAATATCAAGGTGTGTACTTCCTTTGCATGTCTTATGTGTTTCCTGAAGAATGTTAAATTGTAAATGCTGAGCAAGACTGAAAGGAGATGGTTTGTTGTTTTTTTAAAAAGGGAATTTACCGTGTTAACGGTGCCAAATCTCGGGTGGAGAAGCTGTGTCAGGCCTTCGAGAACGGCAAAGACCTAGTGGAGCTTTCAGATCTCTATCCTCACGATATCAGCAACGTCCTCAAACTCTACCTACGTCAGGTATCTGTCAAACTTATTTTGTCCATTATTGTATTTAATTATTTAAGTTTGGTTTCAGATGATTTTTAGCCTCTGATTTTATTGACATATTGATTTTAGAGCTGTGAAACCAATAAATCTCACATAAATTGTGTGTTTACAGTACATTATATATGTGTGTATACTGTATATATTTATATTAGTGCTGTTAAATGATTAATCACGATTAATCACATACAAAATAAAAGTTTTGTACAATATATGTATGTGTACTGTATGTATTTATTATGTATATATGTTACCGGCAATGTGTGAAATGCCGGCATTCTATAGAATGCCTAGGCAATGTATAGAATGCCCGCTGGTTTCAGGCAAAGTGTGAAATGATCGCCGCTTCACACATTGCCTAGGCATTCTATAGAATGCCGAGTGGCGGTGCGGCAAAGTGTCTAACGCCTACCCCCGCCGTTTTAATCGGACCGCGGGTGGCGCCGCAGCAACCAAAATCCTAGTCTTCCCCGCTGCAACAAGTAGCTCGTTCCAGTTGTGTTCTGCTTGGTTGATATTTAACATATAAGCATAACTCATTCTTCTGAAATATGTACATGCATGTGTGTGTATTTAAATATACATAATAAATATAGACAGCACACACATATATATATATATATAATATATGTGTAAACCAAAACTTTTATTTCAGATGTGTTTTATCGCAATTAATCGATTTGTAATTTATTTTTATTATTAGCCTTGCCATTTCGTAGTTTTTAATTAAAATTTTAAATAACTACTCTGTATTTATTTATAAAATAAATATTATTTTAATTTATATTGCTTTGTTTTTTTTAATAATAATTTTTTTTATTTTGCACCACTCAGCTCCCAGAGCCCCTGATTCTTTTCCGATACTATAACGACTTCATCGGATTGGCCAAAGAGAGTCAGGGTATCATTGTTGATGAGGTAGAGGCATCAAGAGGAAGTCCCACCTCCGACAGCCCACAGATCAGCGTAGAGCTCAACCGGGTCCTCTTCAAGATTAAAGATCTGCTCCGTCAGCTTCCTTCAGCCCACTACAAAACCCTACAGTTCCTTATTCAGCACTTGCACAGGTGTTTGACTCCCACAAAACACAAATATGGAAAACTGTCATGTTATTTGTGCATTTATTCTATCCAAACACTATAAAACAATGTTTAAATAAGAATATCAATTCTAACCGCATTAGAAAACAGTTTGTAATCACATGTTGCTTTTTAATAGAGTGACAGAAAGGGCAGATGAGAACAAGATGACTGCCAGTAATCTAGGCATCATCTTTGGTCCTACACTGATCAAGCCCCGACAGGCAGATGCAGATGTCTCCCTGTCCTCTCTAGTGGACTACCCCTACCAGGCCCTGATCGTGGAGCTTTTGATCCGCCATTATGAGATGATCTTCGACACTCCTCTGAGTCCTCTTCCACCTTCCTCACCCGTAGCAGAGAGCTCTCCGCTCCCCATCAAATCACGCTTGACCCCACAGGAGAAGGAGCAACAGCTTAACCGACATTCAAAGTCCCTGGTGGACATTAAGGAGGTGAGGCTGTTTGGGGATGTTTATGATAATACGTTTTTTTAAATATAAATAATTCATAAATATTATTACTATCATATAAATAATTAATTAAGATTATTGCTGTCAGACAATTAATCAATTCGATTTTTTGCTTCCAAAATAAAAATTTGGTAACACTTTATTTTACGGTTATACATATAAGTTGCTTATTAGCTTACATATTACTCGAATATTAGCAATTTATAACAAGTGATACCTATTTTAATGTGTCACCAAAAGTTTTGTTTACATAATATACTGTATAATATACTGTATATACATCTAAATATTTTCTAAATATATATACTGTATGTGTGTATTTTTATATACAATAATAAATATAAACAGTACCCAAAAACGTTTATTTAGGATGCAATTATTCACGATTATTCGTTTGACAGCACTAAAAAATATCCTAGATAACTTGATATAGTATCCTACTGGAAAGTCTAACTTTAATAGGTTTTAAAGTGGTCCAAACTTGTCATTACCTGGTCAAGATGTTTGTTTTGCTTGTTGGACCATCTCGATCAATCTAGTTAGGACTGGTTAGGACTACCTTTGACCAAGAACCAGACTGTAGACTAGTACTATCCCCCGTGCCTAATGAAAACCACCAACTTTTTTTCCCAAGATCAAACCAATCTTGGAAGTCTACCAATTTCCTTGAAACTCATAAAAACAGTATCTACTAAAGGAACAGTAATTCATATTTTTGCTTTTGTTTCACTGTCTCAAAACAGCAACAGCCAAAAGCTAAGTCGTATAAAAGACACTCCTCCGTAATACCTTCTACACATCTGATGGATGAGGTGAAGGAGGGGAGGATAAGGTCTGACAAAGACTTCGCCGCAGGTCAGTATTGCTTTACTTGGCTAAAAACCAATACAGTGGTTATCAAACAACCAAACTTTAACTTTTCCCTTCTTTACATGCAGTTTGTGATACAGTGGACATCAACAAGCTCCTATCGGCGAGCGTTCCTGAAATGCGAAACTCGCCTGGTCTCAGCCGGCGTAACCACGTCACCAGAGTTCAACTGCGACCTCCGAGACCCAAGCTGACCTCTCGACCAATCAGCATGCCGGCTGAGCGGCTCCTCAACCTCGCCAAAGTGGACGAATGTAACGTGAAGAACGCCGTAGAGCAGGATGAAAACCATGGTCGAGATCCCGTCATCGAGGAGGTGTCCGAAGAAGAGAAGCCCAAATCCAGAGCGGGAAACCATTACAGGAAATCATACATCGATACGCAGACGCTACGGCGGACATGGGACAAGCAGTATAAGCATCATGAAATCACTCCGAAGACCTTTGTGAACGTTGCTGATACCAGGCCTGATGAGGCCAACGTTCATACTGCTCCTCTCACTTCTTCGTCTTTCTCAGAACACACCAAAACCCCCAGCACTGTTCTTTCTAACAGACCCTATACCATTGCTGTGAGACCTGGGCGGACTTTGCGTAGGGAAGGAAACGTTACTGAATACTGTCCCGTTCCTACGGCCTTCAGGCCTCCCAGAACTCTGCAGCCTCCTCCTGGAACCTTCTACAAACCTCCAGGTAGCCGAACCAAATCGTTAACAGAGGTTGAGCTTAAGACTATTAGGGCGACCGCGAACAGCACTGAGGAAGAAGAGGAGGATGACGACGACGATGAGGAGGAAGGGTTTGGGGTGGAAGTCTCGGTTGATGAGCCTGAGCCAGATATGGATCCAGAACCGTCGCCAGAGCCGGATGCCCACAATACAGACCCGCACCCACAGTCTCCCAGCTCTAGTTCAGAGGAGCTCGGACAAAACGAGAGCAAACCTGTATACCAGAGACTCAGATCGCGCCGTATGCAGGATCTCGAACACAGGGAGGCTCATTTTGTTTGAGTACGATTCAGTGAAGGGGAACATCATCCTGGGACGAGGGGATGCGTATTGGGGGGACACGTGAATTTTAGCAACGACCCCGTTTTGTATATGTGGAAATATGTTTCCATAACTGTGAAGAGATCAAAGGACGTGATATATATCTATATATTAATATATTCCACATCTGCTGTTTGTAATAATCAAACAATCCACTTGGACAAGAATTTACATATAGTATGCACTTAATGTATTTTACTCTATCACATTATTTGTGCACCAATGCAAGGTCAAAGCAGCCGGTTTTTGCGTTATAACTCCAGAACTTCACTGTCACTGTGCAATTTCATTTACTCAGTGTATGGATTCATTTTGTTTGTTTAAAAAATATATAAATTTATATTCTGCGTATTTCTGTATTTTTATGTTTTACTCCGAAACCAAATTGACCAAGCTGTTACAGTTGAGTATCGTCACTTTATTATAATCATAAAATGCACTTATTAGACTTTGGAACCACGTTTCTTTTAGCTACTGAATTGTTGAACTACATGCAGTGTTAATTTTGTTATTCAAGAAAAACAAACAGATGTACAAAGGTATTTTTTATTGTTTGTCTTTTTTCCTTCTTTTTTTATATACGGATGTGTTTGTATTATTGTTTTAAGTCTGTTAATAGAGTTCATGTTGGCCCACGTTCTGTATTAAGTGTTCGTATAATATTGTAACAGTTTGTCCAAAGGTTATTTTTCTTTTTTATTATTATTTTAAATGGTTCATATCAACAACTAAAATGTCAATATACCCAAAACAAGCAAGTCAAGCCAAAGCAAGTGCCTTCATCTATGAGAGTCCACTGAATGGTTGTCCAACACAAATTAGCTGGTCTAAACCCCATTTTAGTCCAGTTTAAGACTCAATCAGTGTCTTTTGTAAATGGCACCCGTGTATCTGATGTGAGGATAGAAACTGATCTTTAAAATCATTTTTAATGTCTTACCTTTGTAAAAACAGGTACATGTGAGAATACACTTGTAACTTATTAAAACCACAGCTGATGTCATATTTGATTGAATGTTTTTATTGAAATTGTCCTGATCTGCTTCTCAGATTGTGCTTCCCCTTATTATGAAAAAAAGCTTTTTTGAATCCCTATTCCTAAATTTAACAGACACACACACACACACACACACACACATATATATATATATAATCAATTTTATATTTAATTGTTTTTTATTTTATTTTATAATTAATTGGTTTTAATTATTAATTAATATAGAAAAAAATAATAGTTGTATTTATTTTCATTAACATTTTAAGTAAAAAATATTTTGAAGCCCTATTCCTAAATTCATACAATTGTGAATAACTAATTTTTAAATAAGATTAGCATAACTTAATATTGGTTGTTTATGTCTCATTTATTATCACACACACAAACACACACACACACACACACACACACACACACACACATATATGTATATAACTGTATTTATGCAAATGTGTTATAACGTAAGCTACTTAATTTTGAAAACATTTATGTAAACTGAAGAGTTTCTGCTTATGAATCGCCTAATATTGTGTTGCAGCCATTAAGGCACGTTGCCACAAAAGGAAATATCTTTTTTCCTGAGCAATGTCTGTGAAAATAGCGTTTCTGAATGTGACGGCTTGCCCCGGTCTCCAGTATATCACATATTTACCATGAATAATAAATGAGATTGAATTCATAAGACTTCATATTCGCCTCCAATTGGCTGTTAGTTAGGTCACAGGTCCAGTGAAGCATAGAATGGGCTCAGAGCTCTGGGTCTTTCACTGGTGAAAGCAGCTTACATCAATCAGATTAGAACCCTGATTGTGTCTAGCAATCCTACAGTCTGTCACGTAAGATGGCCATGAGCTTCAGCAGATGCAAACGTAAAAGAGCGTTCTTCTCCTGAGGTGAGTTCTTCCTGTTTAATGATGTTTTACATGTGTCTTTTAGCCGTTTCCGAATGAATGGTGATTGGGTGTTACATAAAGGAGCATTCGGGCCTGTTACGTAAGAGAGCTGTGTTTGTCTCTGATATGCTGAACCGTATTGACAGCCCACACAATTACTTGTCTCATTATGTCTCATGATTGGTCTTGTGGTCAGTCCAAATATAGTTTTAACTGTTTTTAGTCAATGTGTTGATTTTGCACCTTTCTAAGTGATAGAAATCAGAAATTGATTTGGCTGCTACCTCGTCCTGCATGGCTATAGGTTTATATTTTTCTCTATTGCCGTTGGGTTGCTCAATGGGGTTTGTGAGGCACTATTTTCTGTAAAACTGCTTTTTTTAGGTCTGTGTATTATTCATATGTTGGGATTATATCACTGGTGCGTTTGACTCTAACATATCTTAAAATAATCAGATATAACACAACCATGCCTGAGTGTTTAAGATATGTGTATGAGTGTTTGTGGTTGTTTTGTCTAGGTAGGGCACCTGTATGTGACCCCCCTGTTGGGGGTGAAGAGCAGCGGTCATGGGAACCAACAGCCAGGTGCGACTGCTCCTCTGGAAAAACTGGACTGTCCGCAAGAGGCAGAAGGTGAAAAGTTCAGCATGTTTCTTTGTGATATTCACAGAAGATCTTGAAAATTACTGCATTTAACTGAGTGAAAGTAAATTCCAGTCAAACTACGAATATGGGTAAAGATTTTGTTAGAACTCAAACAGCTTCATGTGACTAGCTGAGTACAAATCAAGGGGTTTACAGTATACCTATTAACAAAAAGGATCTGTTTACTGCCATCTTGAGTATTTCTAACAAACTTCTTGCATTTTCACCCCAGACACGGCTCTTTATGGAGATTATGTGGCCTGTGGTGCTATTCATTGGACTGGTTTGGCTGAGAAGAGCGAACCCCCTTTACCGCCAACATGAATGTAGGAATGCCTGCAAATGATTTTAATAGTTTATTTAATAATTAAATAAATTTGTAATAATTTTATTCTCTTTAAAAAACCTTTCTTTAAAAAGTAGCTTATATTTTTGTGCATTTTTTTAATTAAGAAAAAAAAATCTTTAATTATGATGAATAATTTTAATATATTTAAAAAGGAATATTATAAAAACTAATAGTTTTGTATTTATTTGATATAGTTTTTATATCATATTTTATATTCACGTAAAAATAAGTAAAATATATATTTTATAATACATTTTTTGGTATACTTTTTATAGTTTATATAATTTCATATTTTTAAATACATTTTGAGTCATTTTACTTTATATTAAAATTACTATGACTTTTATATTTATTTATATTATTATTACCATTATATATAGATATAATTTATAATTTAAATATTGAATAAATTTTTTATAATATAATTTTTTAAAAATAAGTATACTAAAAATATTATATATTTATATGATTTTTATTTCTATATAATATCTTATATTTTTCTCTATTTATTATATATATATATATATATATGTATACACAACATTTTCAGTGTACGTATACACAACATTTTCAGTGTCTATGCAGCAGCAGTTCCCAGTGATGTTGGCTGATGTCTGTGATGTATATGCTCCTTTGCTCCTTTGTTGGCAATAATAACCCGTTTTCTCGACCTTAGGTCACTTCCCGAACAAAGCCATGCCCTCCACTGGCATCCTTCCATGGATCCAAGGGATCTTCTGCAATGCCAACAACCCCTGTTTCCAGCACCCAACCCGTGGAGAGTCTCCAGGCCTGGTGTCCAACTACAACAACTCAATGTGAGTTGATTTGCATGTACAAACAGTGCAGATGAACTAGTCCTCCACCGCTCTAACAAACACACTTGCCCCTCTCTGTTCAGACTGGCTAGGTTTTGGGTGGATGCACAGGGGCTCCTGTTCGAAGATACTGAGTTTCTGCAGTTGGGACGATTATGGCGGGAACTTGTGGCCATGAGCAACTTAATGAACACCCTCCGGACCAATCCCGAAGTGATCGCGGGTCAGCAAACCTCACGTCACCTCAGTTTCCCAACCGTTCCTTCACTGTTTATACCACTCTCTCAGATTACATCACATGCTCAGTCTGCTTCGAAGAGGTCCTTTCATGGTGAATGCTAAGAAGCTTATGCTCCTTCCATACTATTATTTATAGAGAAAGCACTTCCATTTGTTTACCTCTTGATAGGACACACTAATAGAATCAGAAATAATGTCCTCGCTAGAAAAACAAAGCCTGTGGCCAATCAGTAGAATGTGATTGATTGTCCTCTAGTGATTGACTGCATAAATAGGATTGTCCAGAGCATTATAGTGAAAAACCTTTGGTTCCTGGCAGAAGAAACTATCTTAAGCTCAGTCCTACGTGCAGCAGATTGCATTCAAAGTGCTAATAGCTCCGTGACCCTTGAGAAAAAAGACCCATGACTTTGTTTTTGTGTCGTGTGAACGAGTCTCTGGCTTCTCTAGGTTCCTGGCACTGATTGGCACCAGAATCTCTCGCCTCTTTCACCCCCTCTTCTCAGTTCCTTTTAAAAATAAGCATAGAAAGAGTGATATCTTGGCCAAATTTCAGCAGGCCAGGGATGCCCGGCATACCAGAGCTGTTGTCTATCTGTTCGTCTCATCTGAATGATTGTCATGCCGCTGAAATCCGTCCAGCTGAGCATCTCTTAAGTGTTGAAGTGTAGCATTCTTTCATCTCATTGAAATTCTTCGTTCTGTTCTCACATTTTGTTCATTTCATCCACAGGCCGAGGTGTGAAAGTAGAGGATATTTTGAAAGACGACGAAACTCTCACTTCATACCTGCTCAGAGATGTTCCTCTCACAGAGTCTGTGGTAGATCAGCTGGTCCGTTCACAGATCCGTCCTGAACAGGTGAACTACTGTATGCTGGTTTATAATAACTAGATCCAGAAAAATCAAATGTTTCCTATAAAGTCCACTTCTTAATAAAAGCACAAAATATTTGTAATTTATTTTCCAAAAACTATTGGGGGGCTGTTAAAATGTAGGCGATTTTTTTTAATCAGTATAAGTTAATATATTGTATTTATATTAATAACAAATGAAAAAAAATATTTTGGGGTTAAATATTCTAATCCTGTATGTTTTTCAATAAAAACAGTAACGGTTTTGGAGGGGGAAAAATAAATATATTAAAAAAAAAATATTTCTCATTTTTCTTTATTTGTGTGCTTTTAAGTCTTAAATAAAGTCTTAAAATAATTTTAAATCTAATGATAAAAAGTGATCTTTTAAAAGTGGTAATATTTTAAGAATGCTCTTAATTGATCTTTAGCCAAATGAATATTGATTGATTTTATTATTTTTTTTATTTTGTAATGTTTTAATATAATTTAATAATTTGTAATTTTATTGAATTTATTTAATACATTTTACTTTTAAATTCTTTTTCTGTTAATTTTTAATTGAATTTTAATTAATTTAGATAAAGTAGCAGTAATTTATTAAGACAAAAACAAATAAAATTTTTGCTTTTTATTGGTTATAATATGAAAAAACTATTGTCTATATCAGTGCGTCATTAATATGTACTATTTATACAGTAAATCTCTGAGATCCCTGCGAGGTCGCTGACCCAAAGCAGCCTTTTTTGTGATTGTCTAATTAAGTCGTGAATGATAAGCAGATTGACTTCGTCGCCGAGACAAAAATTCATCTGCTTTCTATGCATGTAAATAGACTTTGTTGCTTGACTTGAATGTCTCTGTTTGAGACTGAGAGAATCTTGGCCGGTTCTCAAGTGCCTGTTTGTTCAGCATCACACTGCATGTTTGGGTTTCTCAGCTCTCTGTACGGACCCTTTGTGATGTATATATTTGTCATCCCAGGCTCCTGCGAGTAATCAGACCCCCAACCTACGGCAGAACGACTCTGGTCCAACCTGGCCCCCTTGTTACCCAGCCCGAGATTCTTTGTGGGTTTATTTTTCAGTGCGAACAAAGCATGGATGGTGGTTTGCACGAGACCGCGTCTCCTTTGATCTTCAGGGCAGTGTAGAGGAGGTGGTCCAGAGGAAGTGATAGTATGAACACAAGAACATCAGAGTCCGAGTCACTTTCATATGGAAATTCAAGGGAGAGGAATGCAAAGCATTTTGAAGGCTTTCTCAGAGGTGCTGCCAGTCAGCCAGCAGGGGCGTAGAGGAAGATGAAATGTTCTGGTTGGATAAGTCCTTAGCTACTAATGAAACAGAGAAAGAAAGCTAAATGCATGAAGCTGGAGGTTTTCCAGTTGGGTTTTGGAGTCATGGCTTGGATCCATGTTTCATTTAAGTGCATGTAATTACTGAGGCCTAGAGACTCATTTGAGCTATAATTTGTCAGCAAGGAAAATATGGACTAATATGAATACATACTGCATGTACACTACCATTCAAAGGATTTGATTATGGCCCTTTCACACCAAGCACAATAACTATAAACATAAGGATAAAGATATCTAAAAATCGTTACTAGCATCTGCCGCTTTAAATTCTATAGCTCGTTAGAACTGGATGGAGTCTGATTGGCTGTCAATGTTTAAAAAAAAAAAACGTTCTGAAAATGATTCCAATTATCGTTTTCTTGTGCCTGTGTCGTTATAGTTGTGGTTTGGACTATTCATTCATTTTGAAAACGATTTGTAGGAACTTCATCTTTGTCGTTATAGTAATTGTGCTTGGTATGAACGCATAACGTTCGACTGTAAATAATAGTGTGAACGGCTTATTAAGGCTTTAAATTTTTAAAAGTGAATGTCATATGCTCACCAAGGTTTAATTTGATCAAAAGAGTCATATTGTGAAACGTCAATACAATTTAATAAATTCACAATATTTTGAATATATTTATAAATATTAGTTATTCCTATAATGGCAAAGCCACATTTTCAGCAGCCATTACTCCAACCCTCACATGATCCTTCAGAAATCATATTAATTTGCTGATTTGCTGCTCAAGAAACATTTCTTTATGACTTAAATGTTGACAACAGTTGTTTTGCTTAATATTTTTGTGTAAACAATGATATATATATTTTTCAGGATTCTTTGATAAAGGGAATTGAAAGCATTTATTTGAAATACAAATCTTTTTGTCATATTATATAAATAGTTTACTGAATGTAAATCTAAATCTTTACTTGCTTAATAAAATAATTTTATTAATAATTTTGTAAAAAAAAAAAAAAAAACTTCCTAATTTATTCAAATTATGTATGACATACATAAAATTATAATATGTGTGACATGTAATAATTGTAATGTGAATCTATATATTATACACATACAAATGGAATATGGATTATGTAAAATATTAACGTTATACTATGTACCCAGCAGCAAATATTATTATTGTCTAATGGTAGCAGGCACAAAGTGATTTACGCTTATGGCTAAAGGATGTCTTGGGATGTTAATAATTTCTCCAATTTGTTGCCATCCTCTTTTATGCCCCTTCCTTGAGTTGAAATGCTATTCCACAGGGAACCTGATAGTATTATTTAAAAGATGTTTGATGAAAGCTGAGCACAGGTTTGTGTCTTGCTGACTAACTGCATTTGTGTTGTTTTTAAAGCTGTGTGCATATTGTACACTTTGTGGAAAAAATGAGCACATTTTTAGCAATTTTAGCAATTGCTAATGCTAATATACAGTATCTTTCTAGGGCCACCATAAAATTAGCTCTGATGCTAATAGCATTGGTGTCACTTTTTTTTAGCCTTTTGACTGCTAGCATCTTCAGTCATGTGATTAAGTCAGTGTAAGTGTAGCTAAAAACAACACTACCAACATTTTATATGAACTCTAGACCAAAGTAGATATTTTATCACTCTTTACTGTTCATGTTTTGTATTCCAGAAACATTGTACTACTGTTGAGTGTTTAAGTCTAGCTCAGACTAGCACAACAACATTAACGTCCCTCACCTCTTAATCTTTTCATTCTGCTTTTCACTGTCTGTCTCTCTCTCTTAGTTTGCTTATGGAGTTCCTGATCTCCACCTGAAGGACATCGCTTGCAGTCAGACTCTTCTTGAACGTTTCCTTATTTTCCCGAGCCGTTGGGGCCTGTATGCCGTGCGCAATGCCATGTGTGTTCTCACCCCGCAGCGTCTTCAGATTATTGAGGACAAATTCTACGCCAATCTTGACTTCTTCAAACTTTTCCGCTTGGTTAGTCCACTCATACACTCAATAAAACCACTTATCATGTTTGTAAATGTTGGAAATGGGTTTGGGTGTAGAGGAAGTGCTGACAAATATTTAGCTATGTCAAATATGAGGGAAGTCATAAGAGCTCTTGTTTTGGGTGGAGGCAACAAAGAATTATGGGTCAGCACTGAGGGGACAGCCTGTGTACTGACTGTCGTTTTAAGAATGTTGTAACCAAGCAGTTTGGGTTCCATTTGACTTACACTGAATGGACAAAAATACAACGTGAACCAGAACAGGGAGGTAATCAAAATTCTTTAAAATTACTCACTGTGTGTTCAGCAGAATAATTTTATTTGGTCAGCTGAACTGAAGACAGTTTTTTGTAAAAAAAAAAAAAAACATGCTATCAGTGGACTTTGCAAAATGCAAGGTTTAGAGACATTTAAAAAAAAAAGAAGAAAGAACTTTAATTTGAGCAGCATGTTTCAAGAACATGAGATTTAAGAGTCAAATATGTTAGTAGTCTAGCAGTGCATTAGCCTGGGCCTGTCCATACTTCCTTTGACGCTACATTCATTTCGCGAGCAAAGTTTGTCTGGCCAAGCTGCCGTTTTAGAGCATTTCAGATTCCCAAAAAAATGTGGGAACCAATGAGAAACAAGCTCCCCCCACCACCCGGCATGACTGACGCGGGTGTAACGCGATGACGCAGCACTTCTGCGACCATACCAGCTTTTAAACATAGCGTGTACCGAGCAGCAACAATCATTCGACTCTGCTGTTGCAGCTGTTTTGAGAAATTTTCATGACAGGTTTTCTTTCAAAATGGAGCAGAAGTAATTAAAGTAAGTAAAGACATTTTCCTACTGCTTTAATGAAGCTAGCTACAATTGGTTACAGTGTCTTTAAGTTCCGTCGCTACACATACTGTACGGCATCGGAATGAGTGTCTGATTGGTTTTATAGATTCGTCCAGTAGAATACAGAGGCATCTGATGGACGCAGGTTAACCACGCCTCCCAGAAGGTGGGTAGTAAGGTATCTTGGCCAGACTAAGCTCCTATGAGCTTTATAGTAGCGGAAGCCAGGCTAGTAGTGCATGTTTACATACTTGAAAAAGCAGTACATTGCAATGCAAAAACAGGTTCCCTAAGCCTGCGTTCATTTCCATGCAGGTCTTTTCTGGTTTATGATGGTCTAGCAATCTGATTGACCAACGACATGTTGGCACTGGTGATAGGGTTGCTTTATGCTTAATTTATAATAAAAATAATGTTTTACTTTTTATATTTGGGCTTAAATTAATATTTTAAAATACCAGGAATTGTGGTATTTTGGTAACATTTTATTATTCAAAATTATGGAGTAAAATCAAACTGACAACAGAAAGACTGGTGATTAGTTAATCGCACTTTATTATCATTTTTTATTCCAAATTTAGTCATTTGTAAATGAAACTGCAAACAGGAAGACTGATAGCAACAGTAAGTGCTCGTTTTTGTACTTCCTGTTTGGTGAAAGCTCTTGAATTTTTGTAGAGTTAGTAACAAAATCCCACACACCCTTCCTTTTTGTTCGTGGTAGTTTATAGTTTCAGAATGAGCGTGGGGAGAGGACAGAGGGGCGTTAGCCTGAGTCACCCGATTGGTGTTAGTGGAGCGGACTGACTTGGCCTACTTCAGTAATGAGATTACAATCAATACACTTCAGCTGGACTAAACCCTGTGAGAGCTTTAAAGAATAATACAGAGAGTATGCATCCTTCCACCTTAGAACAGATATTTACATGAGCACATTAATGTGGATTAATTTGACTGACTCCTATGTGTTTTTAGCGGCACAATGATTCAATGTTTTTTATATGCAAACACTGATGGCTCGAACAATATAAAACATGTTACTGCATGTATTATAGAAAAAAAAAAAATCTGATAGGAAGGATGTCTCATATTTGGGTTGCTTCTGTGACACTCACACGCCATTTCCTGAACCTGGTCCATCCTGATCCATTGTAAAGTAGCCGGGCAGCCCCTGGAAGAAATATTATTTCTGGAAGTGTTACATCTCGGAAGACAGGATGTGAGCGACACGCATTTCCCAAAACTCTGCTTTGCAGCTTCAGCTAAATTTATTTGGACACAATTTAAAATGCTAATACAATTTAATATGTGACGTTTATTTTATAGATATGTTTTAGACATAAATGTAAAACGCTATTTTTTTCCTGTTTTTGGATGGACGTAAGTGACATTTTGGGTGAAATGGAGATATATATATATCAAATGAAAGCTCTTTCTACTGGCAAAAGTATACCGTCAGCCACACATTTTTGTTATAAACTATTAAAATAAGTACACAAAGTCATATCAAAGCATGGTGATTTTTTGTTTTGGCCATCAAGTTAAAAGGAGTATCAATAAAAAGAGGGACATTTTTAAAATGATACTAAAAAGCCTTTCATTAGATAAAAAATATACTTGATTGATAAAACATAGGAAACAATGATAATTTATCTTTCCTAAGAAATCCTAAACGTTTGCTGGCGTTGTTATTAGGATGGTTAATGTATTGAATGCACTGTATCTGTCTACGCCATCGACCTTGACTAATATAGAGTGTCTCATTCCTTCTTTCCTTTCATTCCCAGCTTCCTCTTGTTCTTGATAACTACTCCAATGGACTCGACCTGCACTTCTGGGCCCGACTTCTGCCTGCCGTGTCTGAGAAGTTAAAAGCAGTACGTATGAGGCCCTCTAAAAATGTAGCTGTATTTTTAGCGATCAGGAAATCACGATTTCCTCCGCCTTGCTTTTTACGCAAGCATACGGATATGGAGATATCATTCCTGTGTCTGGGGAAACCTAATTCCAGCTGCTTCTCAGTCAGATTGTCACTGTACGTAAACCTAAGGTTCATATGTGGTTAGGGCATTTTGTACCCTGCTGAAACACAAAGGAAACGCCTCACAGACAGTACATAGAAGTCAATGTGTGATGGTTAAATGGTGTCAGTGTGCCTGCAGCTCTACAGTGAGGGACTTCCTGTCGGTGTGGCTGGTCTTTTGTCTGAGAGGGACCTCGACGCCAGTTACTCATTTTCCGAATTCCTTTTCCATCATGTTCTCCATGCCGCGGGGCCAGATGTTTTGAGAACATTGTGATGAAAAACTCTAGGAACTGACAGTCTCCTGTTTCCAAAAATATTCATTTTTATTAACCATTACGGAAACAAATATGCATTTTGCAGAACTTGCCGGCTTTTGTTTGAAGGAGTGTGTATGAATCAATAGATCTGACGTTCTCGAGACGCTGTTCTATCTCTCTCTTCACCTGCTGTAGTATCATGGACCCCCGAGGCTCATATTATCTATCCTTTATCTGTAGGCTTTGGTGTGTTTTAGTTTAGAGGATAATGGATTTTCCCACCCAGAGAGTTTTTAGTTTGGTTGCTTTTTGACGTGATGACAGATTTAAAATTCATACTTCTAACATGCTACACATTTCTAGCCTTTCATCAGAATTGGAGAAACGAAGCATGCCCAAATTTCGATACTTTAATTTTACTTAAATTTATTTATTGCTTTGGATGTAAACGGATTGAAAATCATCTTTACCTTCAATAAAGGTTCAGTTCACATGCTGACTGTGCAACGAAGATCTTATCTGTTATTGACAAAGATATGAAGATATTTGTAAGTTTTGTTTTCTGGATTGTTTACAGTAGGTCAATATCCACATCCTCCGGCGCTCTTTTTGTTTTCTGCCTTATCTGTTCTAAAAATATCCTGTTATTATTTCAGCGAACTGCTGCAAATGTTTCAGTGCGTGCGTGAACTCTCCTAATGGATCAAATGGATTAGTGAACAATTTCTCAATTTCCTGTTTGTCCAGTTAGATTAAAAGAGCTCACTGGTCTTCACTAAACAGCTGATAGAAATTTGATTGGTTAAAATATAATCAGAAATGTTGTCAGAAGAAAACTAATGATTTTAAGGAATTTTCTCAATGACTTAATCATATAAGCTGTACAGATTTCTGCGATTTCGGTGTTTATTAATGCCTAGTAGCGTTTTTTTTTTACTCTATTGATCTGCAATGCCTTAAATGATCATAATTTTTTAAAGTGTATCTAATTTTGTTCCAAACGTTTTTATGAAATTAGACTTTTTAAAACAGATTTAAAACTTGACTTTCATGCATTAAATGTGCATGTTTTTTTGCAGCCACATTCTAAAAACTAATGTTTTTAGTAAATTAAAGACATTAATTAAACCCTTTTTTTCTGAACAGCTGTTTGAAAGACCTAGCTCTCAAGACCTGTTGCACGTGGTTTCTCCACTGTTTCAGTCCCATGATTCCCCATCATTCAGCCACCTCATGGCCGCCACCTCCAGCTTGTTCTGTGGCTACACTGAAGGGGCTTTTTCCAGGGTCACCTCCTTCAACTGGTATGAGGATAACAACTACAAAGCCTTTTTGGGCATCAACAGCACACGGGGAGATGGGAAATACAATTACGATCACACGGCCAGTGAGTACCGTACTGTACATAGACTTCAGACTGATGAAGAGGAAAAGCGGAGAATAAAATGTTCTCCTGTTTCTCATATCTCTTTCAGCTCCATTCTGTAATGACCTCATGAAGGATTTGGAGTCCAATCCAGTCACAAGGATTGTGTGGAGTTCAGTCAAGCCTTTCCTGATGGGCAAAATCCTGTACGCTCCCGATTCCCCTGCTGTCAGACAGATCGTTAAAAACGTAAGAGAAAAAGCTCTTCTTTGACTACACGCACACCTGGAACAACAGCAGATGAGTGTATTAATGCAATGGCTAATCTCGCTCCGGGCCTGTCAGATAAATCAGCACATTGCTGCAGACATGTCAGCGGGTTAGCCAGAGGGGAAATGACGCAGGTCTAACGGGTTACCATAGAGGCCACATGTGTTTTAGGAGCGCTTCAGAACATTCGACCCAGCTGACTGGCTTTTGCTCCCTTAAATTCTTATGTAAGCATGACTGCAGGTTTTTCGGCTGGGTGCTTTGTAAATGAGCTTCCTCTCTTGACACTAATAATGAACCTTTAGCATTTCTGTGGCTTAAAAGGTGCTAGCAGCTGATGAACTATACCTTATGTAAATCTTTTTGGATAAGTAGTCACTTTTATGTATCTGAAAGTGTAATGATGTACATACATTAACACATATATGCTTTTTTGTGGTTTTGAAAATTTCTTATGGTTTCAAACAACTTACAGTAAAATATTGTTATTAAAATAAAATTAACATTAACTGTTATTATTAACTGTTTTCTTATTTCGGAACCTATTCCTGTGGCGCTAAATTATTATCAGTATTTACTATAGTTTAATTATAATAATGCAGGTATTATTATTATGTTGTAAATGGTTTTATTTATGCTTAAATATAATGCTTAATATTTTTGTAGAAACTGTGACACTTAGATAAATTGTTAATTATTATAAAAATATTAACAATTAAATGAAAAATTAATGATTATTTGATGAATATAAAACAAAACAGCATTTTAAAAAAGATTTTTTTTTTTTAGCATAAACAAATCAAAATATATATACATATAATTGCTGTCACTGATCAGTTTAATGTGTTATGGCTAAATTAATATATATTACTTAAGTATAAATAAATAAATACATGCTTGAATAAATAAATGTAGAAATGCATACATAAATAAATGAATAAATAATTTAATGCTGAAATAAATAAATAAATAAATGCAGATATGCATAAATGAATTAATAATTTTGTCAAAAGTGCTATTTTTAATTGTGCAATTTTTTTTTTACCATTTGTGTTATACTACATTTTTTTTCTGTTTTTCTAACTTTATTTATTTCAGCATTTAATTTATAATTTAATTATTAATTTATTATGCATTTATTTATTTATTTATGTATTTATTTTTTTTCATGTTCTTATCGATGGCAATTGTCATTTTACTAACAGGGTTAGTCAGACTTGAGCAACATTAGAAGTGTTTGAATAATACCAGAATAGTGTTATGAATTAAATGTAAAGGAGTTTAAACCTATACAGCTTTTTACATACTAGCCCTGCAATACCGTTTGTCTCTCTAATGTGATCTACAGCTCACACTTTTCCTTGTGCATCACACAATTAGAAAGTGGAAGCAAAAAAAAAAAAACAGAGCGTGAAAGAGTGATAAAGGAGGAGGATAAGGAGGGAGGTAAGGCCTTTGCCCCTGGGAGGTAGCTCCGGTGTGGACAAGCTTGCCCTGGGCAGTGGGCCATGGCTGTGGTCCAATCAGATCAGCTTTAGAGGGCTTCAGTTTCTCTGTTTATGCAAAAGGGCTTTCAGTGGGACTGTGTAAACTGCTCCTGGTGGGAATTCAGTCATTCTGTGGTCAAACCACCTGAGTATTGTTCTGTCTTTATTGTTACTGTGCCATTAAATGCTTAACAAACATAATTTTTTCTCACCTGCTTTTATTTGAATGCATCTGAACTTTGTAAGTTTGTGTATTTGTGTGTTTATCCAGGCAAACACCACCTTTGAGGAGTTAGAAAGACTTAGAAACATGGGGCGGGCTTGGGAGGAGGTGGGCCCACAGGTGTGGAACTTCTTTCAGGATGGCGTACAGATGAACATGCTTCGGGTAAACACTGTCTTGGTGGCATGAGATTTCTTTAATTATTAGCACAATATATTACGCAAGCTTTTATTCAGTTTCATAATACTGGGCTTTATATTTCAGGACTCCATCAGAAATCCCACAGTGATGGATTACATCAACAAAGGCCTCAAACACACTCCATTCACTGGCCAACACATCCTCAACTTCCTTTACAATGGCCCTGAGGACGACCGAGACCTGGACATGCCTAACTTTGACTGGCGGAACATCTTTAACCTGACAGACCAAGTTATTCGCCTTATAAACCGATATGGAGAGGTATCGCTCATGCATAAATACGCATATATCTGCTTGAATTAGTTTGCAGTCTACAGTGCATATCTGCATTCAGCAGTATGCTTGCATTTTTTTTTAGAATAATCATCAAGCCTTTCCTGAATTCACTTGTCATTTAAAAGAGAGACAGATCTGCTCAGAAGCTGTGGGGTGAAAGCAAGTGGTCACTCTCAGCCGGCTCTGCCTCTCTGATGTCAAGTAGAAGAAAGAAAAGCATTTGATTTCTCACTGAGAGTTTGCCAGTGTGCGAGAACTCTTTAATGGTAGAGTTCAATGCTGAATGCTTTCAATACAAATCAGGGTGAGCTTAAGACAGCCTGTGCCAGCGAGAGCAGGACCTCTGCTATCTGAACCATGTGTCTTTAGTCTTTGTCTCCGTCTCAGCTAGCAGCTCTTGAGGAGTGACAGACAAACCCAACGAATGAGTCCAATTCGATACAGCTGTCTGTCTCCTCGGCCTACACAAAGAGAAAGCACAGGCTGGTTTATGGCAGTGCATACCGGCCACATGGAGAACAATGTCTCCAAGATCTCAAATAGACTCCCTCCATCTTATGCCAAGCTCAAAACAAATTAACAGCAAACAATTCAATTAAGTCTTTTTGGATAGTAGTATTGAGCTGAATTTTAAAACAGCCTGATCTTATTCAGTTTAACGGTCCGGCACTGAACTTTCAAGTAAACGTGATCTTAGTAATTTTCCATTAGGTTCATCAAGAGATATTAAATCCATGGAGATAATAGGTTGGGTTTGTTTCTAAATACAGTCACTTACATTACAGTGTCTAGTCCTGGACAAGTTCTCTGCCATTTCTGATGAGGACCAGTTGACCCATCGAGCGCTGGACCTTCTTGGGGAGAGCAAGTTTTGGGCAGGGCTGGTATTTGTTGACATGTACTCCTGGACCACCAAGGTGCCCCCTCATGTTAAATTCAAGATCCGCATGGACATAGATGTCGTGGAGCGAACAAACAAGATCAAAGACAGGTTGGTCTGTAACCACCAGCGCTGAGCTAGATCTAGATTTTCTTTGCATTTCACTGTATATTCTCTCCTATGATCAGATACTGGGATCCAGGCCCTAGGGCGGATCCCATGGATGACCTGCGGTATATATGGGGAGGATTTGCCTACCTGCAGGACATGATAGAACATGGAATAATAAAGACCCACACTGGGAAGGAATGGCCTTTAGGAGTCTACCTGCAGCAGATGCCCTATCCCTGCTATGTGGATGATCTGTGAGTATCACACTCAGTATCTTTAAAATTTATAAGGATTCATGATATGTTAAAAGAAAAACTGCATATGCTGGTTAGGTGTGTTTTGAAGCTTGGATGCTGGTTTTGCTGGTTTGTGCTGGTCATTTGCTGACAAAGGACCAGCATAAACCAGCAAAGGACAAGAAAAAAACAGTATTCCAGCTTCAAAACATACCTAACCTGCATATGGTTGATTTTTTAGCAGGCATTTTTGCCATATTTGTACCTGACTGGATTGAATATTGTTGCATCCATTTTTAGACACATAAATTAGATTTTTTTTTAATGTACAGTCATCTCTCTTCTCTAATAAATTATCTCTCCAAAAAAAAACAGCTTTATGCTCACTCTGAACCGGTGCTTTCCAATCTTTGTGGTGTTGGCCTGGGTTTATTCTGTCTCTATGACGGTGAAGAGCATTGTACTGGAGAAGGAGATGAGGTTGAAAGAGACTCTGAAGGCCATGGGCGTCACTAACCGTGTGCTCTGGTGTACATGGTTCATCGACACCTTCTTTATGATGGCCTCAAGCACAGCCCTGCTTACTCTTATTATCATGGTAAGAGATGGTGTCCAAAACCTCCTAAAACCAGCAGGCAACACCAATTAATACCAGTTAAACCCTTAGAATAGCGATTAAATAACCAAAGGTTGTTTGTTCTAGTTCTGAAAGCTTATTTGCTTCCACCTCTGTCTTTGTAAGAAAAATGGGTGTTCTCCTTGTAAAATATTATTTTAAGTTGCTTTCAACCACAGTGTGACAAGTTACAAGATTTTCTATTTTCAGATTACTATACTGACCTCTTGTGGCGACCATCATAAACGACATGTGACAATGTACTAGTTCAGACATTTCTATTTCAAATAAATGCAGTTCTTTTTAACTTTCTATTCATCAAAGAATCTTGAAACCATTATCACAGTTTCCACATGAATATCAGGCAACCCAGCTGCTTATTAGAATGACATATGAAGGATCATGTGACACTTGACTGGGAAATTCAGATTTGCCATGCAATAAAAAAAACTAGAGCAGATCATCAGGACAAACTTGGAAGTTGGCTTGACAAAGCTATGAAAGTTAACCATGGTTTATTGTTGTAAAAGTTAGGTAACCGTACTTTCAGCCATAGGTTTCAGCTCATTGATAACAACTTTAGCACATTGCTAGCTTGTTTTACCACAATGCTAACATGTGTTATTACAATGCTAATGGTTCTCGAAACAGGGCAAGTTAACGTTTGAAATTTGGTTTTATCTTTGTTTTCTTACAGGGAGGAAAAGTGCTGAACTACAGCAATCCCATCATCCTCTTCTTATTCCTGCTCACTTTCACCACAGCAACCATCATGCAGTGCTTCCTCATGAGTGTGTTTTTCAATAAGGCTAACCTGGCAGCAGCCTGCAGTGGAATCATTTACTTCACCCTGTACCTGCCACATATAGTCTGCTTCGCCTGGCAGGACCAAATCACCAAAGATATGAAAATCATGGCGGTATGTCAAATAATGACACTTCCCGGCACAAATTATATACAACACTTCTCATGAAGGTTCTACAGTTGATTTGAGTGCAATATACTCCAACTGATTTTAATCTAAAATTGTTTATTGTGCATCAGAGTTTGATGTCCCAGGTGGCTTTTGGCTTTGGGACAGAGTACTTGTCTCGTTACGAGGAGCAGGGTCTCGGTCTGCAGTGGGAAAACATCCAAACCAGCCTTTTGGAGGGGGACGAGTTCTCCTTTCTCATCTCAATAATAATGATGGTATTGGATACGGTCCTTTATGGCGTTCTTGCGTGGTACCTTGATACTGTCTTCCCAGGTAAACTATTGTATATTCAGGTTTATTTGATGTTACAAATACAATGGATCATAATGAGAGAACTTGTGTTCATCAACAGGCCAGTATGGTATTGGTCGGCCTTTTTACTTCCCAATCCAGCCTTCTTATTGGTTAAACCGGCCTGAGCCTCTAAAACAAGGTGACTTTTTGGCTTATTGTACAGTAAGTGATGGCATAAGCTTTTTTTTGATCTCCTAATCTTTCTTTACACAGCTCCTGAAAAGCCAGCAGTGGAGAAACCTGCTTTTGATAATCTGGTGAACCACACTGATGACCAGGCCAAGAACCGCACAGCACCTGAAAAACCTCCAGAGCCGCCAGGGTCCTGCAAACATGGAGACATACGGGAGAAACTAGAGAAAGAACAAAAGAGGGTTGAGGAAGAGGAGACGACCAGCAAGAGCATGAGCACGGACTCATCAGGTGTGTTGTGAATGCTGCCTGTCTGCCTAGTTTGGTGAAGTCTAGGTAGCTAATCCATAAAAACTGACCAAATGAACACCTGTACAGCTTTCAGAGGATTTTAGCATGGTAGTATGACACTGTTGATGAGAATTAAGAAATCTAAAGATTCTGCTGTTAATTCAGCACTTTTTCAGTTCAACTAGCACAATTATCATTTATGTGACTAATTTAATTCAGATTATAAGCAACTCTGCAGAAAACAATAGCATCATTATTCAGCACAGTTTTAGTCAAACCAAAGGCGACAGTGGCAAGGAACCAAATCTCCATCAGGAGACAGAAATGGAGAAAAAAAATACCTTTGGAGAAATCAGGTTACTTTACTTGTAAATGCAGATATATTGTGGATGAAGCAGGTGAATATTTCTTTAAACAAACAGCGATCCACTGGGCTTTATTGTCTATAAGGGGAAACATTTAATTCTACTGCATTTTGTAAAGGAACCTATTACAACAAATAGGAAGGAGGTGCTTCTCTTCTTACTCCTGGAAAAGATCCCATCAGATGTATTCAGAGAGCTAACCAGGCTTATCTGCTTGACTAGAGCGGAGGCATCCAGCAGGTTTCTTGGCTTTGAACTGATGGAGTCCCATGGGAGTAATTACTGCAGTCTTAGTTTCGTCGGCGTTATCCATCAGCACTTGCCAGCGCTCTATCTTAAGTTCAAGCGTATTGTATAAGGTGGCGCCAGGCATGTGTGCCCAAGCACACATGTACACTAGTATAATCACACATGATGCACAATCACACCTCTGTCTGTCCCCTTTGTGGGAAGCTAGTGGCCTTGTGTCTGTTTGCATGGCTGGCAGGTTGGAATTCTGGTTTCTGTTTGTCTCAATTGCAGTTAATGGATATTAGAGACGATAAAGATGTTTATTCCTTAACTGTGATCCCACGAATCAAGGTGTAAACAGACCATTTCCTATCAAAGATTTACCATGGTAGTCATGGTTTCAAACTAAAGAATGACTACTTTACTACTGTACTACTACTGCATTTTTCACCCATTTTATTACTTATTTTATATAAATAATACTTACAATTATGTAAATTTTATACATGCAATATTTATGTTTTTGTTATGTCTTTTTCTATTTTTATTTTATAAATCAAATATATTGTTTTATTTATATATCTATTAAATGTTTAATATATTTGTTTAATTTATTTATGCAATATTTCTCTCTCCCTTTCTCTATAAGTTGATTTAATATAAAAACATGAATATATTTTGTTTTTATTTTAATATTTAATATAATATTTATTTTTATTTTATCATCTCTCTCTCTCAAAAAAAAAAATATTTTATGATTTTAGATTTATTTTTTTGTTGTTATATATACATATATAAATAATAAATATATATATATATATGTTTGTGTTGTTTGTTTTTCTCTCTCACATCTTACATGTACCATCTCTGTATCATACCTTTCCCATTTCTGATTCTGTTCTCCAGGGAGGCTGTTTTTCGAGCCTGAACCATCAGGTTTGGTGGTTGGAGTTTGTGTGGAGAACCTATATAAGATGTTCAGCGGCAGCTCTAGACCTGCTGTGGATGGTCTGAGTATTACCTTCTACGAGGGTCAGATCACTGCTTTCCTTGGCCACAATGGTGCAGGAAAAACCACTACCATGTATGTATCCAAAACCCATTGAAATGGATCTGTGTTTGTCTATGGAAATGTTATACATAGACGTTTTCTCCTCTCTTCCACAGGTCTATTCTCACTGGTATGTTCCCTCCCACCTCTGGCACAGCATATATTTATGGGAAAGACATCCGAACTGATATGGATGCCATTCGTAAATCTCTGGGAATGTGCCCCCAACATAACATCATCTTTCACCAGTTCGTAAACCCCTCATGTGCTTCACTCTGAAGGATGTTGATTCACCTGCTAAAATAATATCTGTCAGAAAACTGATTTGTTTTGATCTCTCTTTCTTCTGCAGTATGACGGTAGCAGAGCACATTCTTTTTTACTCTCTGCTGAAGGGTCGGCCATTACCTGAGGCTCAGCTAGAGGTGGAAAATATGCTGGAAGATCTTGGTCTCCCTCACAAGAGAAACGAGGAGGCACAAAACCTGTCAGGTTAGGTCATAACTAATTTTTTTTAACCATTCTTTTCTGTGCAGGCCAAACTCAAATCTGTGTATTCTGACAAATTTTTCGGTAAAAAGACTGAATTGAAAATTTTAAAAAAGAGCATAATGTCTTCCTATGTAGGTGGTATGCAGAGGAAGATTTCCGTTGCCATGGCTTTTGTTGGTGGTGCTAAAGTGGTGTTTCTGGATGAACCCACATCAGGAGTGGATCCGTATTCCAGACGCTCCATCTGGGACCTTCTGCTGAAATACCGCTCTGGTATACATACCTGGGAAATGTCTATCAAAGAAAATAATTCATATTTCACCACTACCTTTGTCCATATTATTGTTTTATTTTTTATGTAATGTTTTATTTATTTAAAAATATATATTTTATATACATCAATTTTATATATGTTTATATAGTCAATATATAAAATAAAAACAAATAAATAAATAATTTACATAACAATGATTCTATCTATCTATCTATCTATCTATCTATCTATCTATCTATCTATCTATCTATCTATCTATCTATCTATCTATC
>JAUCNO010000548.1:12725037-12736183 GCA_032353835.1 Enteromius viviparus | reverse complement strand
ATATACACACACACACACATAGACACATACATATACTGTAAACATTAATACAAAATAAATAATAAACTGTCAGTGTTCAAATATGTGTTTTTGGTTAAATTCTATTGCAAATTTAGGTATTTTCCTTTTTATCCAAATTTGTTGTATTTTTTATTTATTAATTTAATATTTATTCCGTTTAAAATAATTTTTTTCAAAAAGTATAGGCAATATCAATACCAAGCACCACAAATAAAGTCAAATTAAACAAATTCAGAAAAAAATTGATGTTCTGAAATGTCCACACAGACACTTTGAGACAAACATGGGGCGAAGCAGGGGGCTACATGAGAGGGATGGAGGACAGCCTGACAGCCAGAGTTGTACTGACGTGTTTTAATGTTTGTGTTTCAAGACTTCAATACTTGCCTGTAGCTTTCGGTAAGCCTTCATCACCCTCTCGCTGGCGGTTACCATGGCACTAGTGTGTTAGGTCAAGCCAGACCCACAGAACCTTTCCTCTGAATACAGCAATCCCAGAGGACTGTCTGATGAGAACTAAAATGACAAAAACAAAGCAGATGAACAGCCGGCCCCTGCCACTGCATTCCTTTTCATTTTACTGCTTCTCTTTTGCTTCAGCAAAATAGACTTCAGATTAGGTTTATCTATCGTAGCAGAGAATGAACATCTAGTCCTTGAAATGCACCAGACTTTAAAAACATCTTACGTGATTAAGCATCTTTCATCTCTGCGGCCCATCTATCATGTCACAGGCTGTTTCTCTCGGTCGAGAAGCAAGATTACATGATGTTATTTACAAAGAAAGACGCGCGCTGAACCATGCGCTCGGTGACACATTCGCATGTTCTTTTTCGCTGTGGAACAAAAAGTTAATTCGTTTAAAGTCTGCGCATAGAGGGGAAAGTAATTACAGAGCGGAGGAACATTTTCCATGCCATACAGAGTGTTCGCTAATGAAAAAACAGGTGAGTGACTCCGGTAATTAATTTCCAAGGAGACTGAATCATCATATTGAAATTATTGATGTTTATTTGAAGTCCTCCCTACTGCGGCACATTTATGATGATGCATTAGAGAGTTGGGTTGCCTTTTTTTTTTTTTTTTTTTTTTTTATAAATGTGTCTATTCTGATTGTGTAATCAGAATCCAAAAATGAAATACTTTTAATTAGATTAGATTATATTTTAAATGGATAGTTTACCCAAAAATGAAAATGTGATGTTTACCCCAGGGCATCAAAGATGTAGGTGACTTTGTTTCTTCAGTAGGACTGTTGCAATCTGTCAGTCATACAATGGAGGTCAGTGTGCATGTTCCAAAAGCTTTGAGAGTCTTTAAATGAGTTAATACATTCTGTCAGTAGTTACTCACCCTCATGTTGTTCCAAACACGTGTGTCCCTTCAGAACACAAATTAAGATATTTTTCATACAATCTGAGAGCTCTCTAACTCTCTGTAAACAGCAACACCACTGAAATGTTCCCAGACCCAGAAACATAGTACAGTAAATACACAGGTAAAATAGTCCATGTGACATCATCAGTTATTCAACCGTAATTTTAGGAAGCTACGAGAATACTTTTCGTGCACAAAGTAAATGATAATAACATCATGTCTTTTACATTTCTTCTCCCCACTTACCATTTTATGCCATTTTGGAGAGTCCCTAAGAAAGTTATCAAGGTTATTAGTGTTTTTTTTTTTTTTACGTTCAGAAGAGCATAGATCAGGGCTCCTCGAATCTTACCCTGGAGGTCCGATGCACTGCAGAGTTTGGATCTAACCCTAATCAAACTCACCTGAGCATGTTAATCAGTGTCTTAAGGATTATTAGAAAACGCAGGTAGGTGAGTTTTATCAGGGTTGGAGCTAAACTCTGCAGTTCATTGGACCTCCAGGGTAAGATTTGAGGAACCCTGGCATAGATAGTGTACGTAAGACCAGACCAGTGTTACTTATTACCCCACGTGTTTCGCCAAGCTTTACTTTGTGGCTCGAATGGCAGTAAATAATATCATGCAGATATTTCATAAAAACCTAAAAAAAAAAATATGCATGGTTACAAGATAACCCATTAAAAAACTGAATGGATTATTGAACTAAAATGCCTAAAACAGCGGCATCCCAAGACAAAACGAAAAGACTAATAATTAAACTTGCTCTTAAGGAAATCCTCCTTTTAGACTTTTTTTTTTTGAATTGCATAATAGGAATGACAGATTGATAATTGATTTATGGCTGGATGTAATTTTTGATACTGTGCTGTTAATGTGGCTCTCCTGTTGATTTTACCCTATCAGTGCAGCTTGCATGAAAAAAATTACTGAGGACCACTCCACTAGACCATGACGCTTGAATGTTTGGCTCTTTTTGAAATGAAAAACTGACCAGCATACTGCATGCAAACGTGACCTTGGTCATCGGATGTACGTTAACACAATGCAAAGTAAATATAGTCAATAAACAAACAACACAGTCCTTGCACAAACGTGCATGTTCATCTCCCTCTGTTGGAACAAGATAAGTGGTCAGGGCAAACAGCGATGGTCTTTTCGGAGCCAAGCTTTTTTTGTTTCATTATACCTCAGACAACAAGCTAATAAACCCTTCAATTTTCTTTCGGCTTTGCAACACAACGAAATCTCCACAACACAATCGCAACACAATGAGAAGCAAAGGAAACAAGTCGCTGCGCAATGCTATTGAAATAGCACAAAACAACTAAATTAGTCCTATGCTGCGTTTTCATAGTGTGCAATTGGGTCACCTTATTAATTGAAGTTTAAGTTAATTGAAAGGAGAATATTTAAATGAATCTCACAACATTATTTACAAAGGTTTACGTTAGTCAATTTACTGGTAGTTGTGCCATAATCTAAGGTTTCCCCCAAAAATCATGTCTTAACCAAGATTTTAATTGGCATTGTTTTTGGTGTTTTGTTGGTTATTGGAAATTATCTAGCTGTGTACGTGTTTATAACGTGTGCATTGTTAGTACATTTAATCGCAGAACTTCTATTGGCTTTTTCATGGGATTGTGCCATTCACCTGCTACATTAAGCAAATATAGCGATCAGCGATTCAGTTACGCAATAGTAACCACCTAATAACAAATTAAATAAATTCTGGACCTCGAAAGAACACTTCTTTTTTTTTTTTACATTGTATTTTCTTCAATTTGTGTGTAAAACCAGCAATTTTGGAAACAACGCTTGATCAAAGGGTGTCTCTTTGATTGGAACTGATCATGTGGAATCTATTAATTTTCCAATTAAGAGCCACGCTCAGTCTGCCTTTTGATGCAAATGTGATGGTATTTACATTGTTCCCTCAATTTGCATTTATAGTGCTTCTCAGCTTGGATATACAAACATGTTTAGCACTTAGTTTTACTATTAGTTGACCAGCCATTGAAGCAAGTTCTAAATATATACACACACACACACACACACATATTAGGAACACTTGCCAACACCTCTAAGAAGAGAAATCCATACACAAAGAGAGACTAACAACTTTATCAAGCTTCAAATGTGAAGGACCTACTCACTTGGAACGGAAGGAAATAAAGTGGTGAAACTAAGATTTATGAGGACAATCTAATATAAACTAGAATGTAAATAACAAACAGAATGATTAATTCTTTCTGAAAAGTGACACGTCCAGTTTGTGTTGAATTCGTTAGGAATGCTGGGAATAAAATGTAATCAGTTTTCATTACTGACCTCATAAGGAACTCCTACAATGCCACACCAACCATTCCTGTCACTATGGGATTTTAATAGGACCTACATATGAAATTGTTAAATTAAAACGAAGTAAAACTAAAACCTAAGTGATATACATTGTGTTATGTATATAACTAAGTTAAAAGACATCCATTAAAATTTGGATTGATGATATAAATAAATATATTGTAAGATTACATTAACACACCCAATTCCCTGATACTTCATTGACTGTGCATTGAGATGTCAGATTATGCTTCCAGTGATTCAATATTGATTCTTCACTCTCGCTAATATGATTTTCTTCTAAAAGTCTACACACCCCAAATAACTAGAGCTACTTAAATAGCCATCATTTCTCACGACAATATGAATCGAAAATAACATTTTCAAAAGTTCAGAATAGTAAAAAAAATACCCTTTCGATTAACTTCTAAAATATATTATACCAGAACAATGCTAAACAATGGAGGTAAACCTTTAGATTTCCATATTTTGGGTTCATTGAGTTGTATTGCATAACTTTCAATAGAGAGATTGATTTGCCTGTGCCTTTGTTACGTTTCAGTTATGAAATGACCTTTATATGCGCACCGCACTCTTGAGGTGAGCACATTGATTTTATGCTCGCATTTTCACCAACAGGTGACCAGAAATTATCTGAGTGTCACCCACCAACTTGATTTATGTCTTATGGGTCTTGATGGTGTGAGTCTGTGTGGTGTTTTCACCGCAGTATGTAATCTCACATTCTAATCAGTGGCGGAAACCTCAAGGGTGAGCAACGTGGCCTGCTGGCACGTAAAGTCAGATAAGAAACCGCAATGATAAGGATAATAATTGGAATTTTTTGTGGAATATGCAGTAATTGGACATTGAGGGAGAGAATATTAATCTGACACTGTTATTTTCGATGTGACCTGATTAGGCAGAAATGGACTGTGGAGTAGTGCTGATTGTACCGTGTCGTACTTTATTGAAATTCATGGCAGTGGAAAACCTTTCCCTCAGGGCGTACCTCTCTCCATTTCAAAGATCGTTCACAAAGATTTGACGTGCCTTGTTGGGGGGTGAAACCATAACACTTTACATTTCCTAACATAACACTGGGCGACACCAGCAGTGGAGGAATCATAAAGAATACCAATAATACAACACTGTGCAGCCGTGCGAAATGAATCACACGTACACGCACACACAAGTATATGGAGAAATAACAGGTTACCGTGATTGATATGGAAATCAGGGGCGGGTTTTTCAAAACTCTTTTCAATGTGAAATGAAATGCAGGCCGCTGTTGATCTGCTGGTGAATTACTCTCGGCTTTAGTTTGGGCCAGTGACAGAATGGTAAGAGGCAATGTTGGAATGCGAGGCTTGTGTGGGGAAATAATCAAAGGCTGTTCTGTAAATACCACTCTACATTTAGTCGGTGAGATATTGAGTTTGAAAATGCACAGGAGGCTTGGCTTTCATCTTTTTTTGTCAAATTTTGTTGAGAGCTGTTGGGATTTTGGGATAAAAGCGAATTATCAGTGTCATGAATGTAGCTTCTAGGGCTGTTAATTTAGTGCAGTTATACAAACAATAAAAAAGAAAATAAAGGGACCCATACAAAAATAATTTAACAGAAACTACCTAAAATTTTCTTAATATGAGGTTTCTTTTTTCCAACCAAATATTGTAAGAAAGAGAACTAAATAAAGTAAAAAGATAAATGATGATGAATTGTAATTTCTTTGTGGAAATGTTTCAACAGATTTTACATATAGTTTGACTAAAATTAATTGTAATTAATTGAGCCTTTATATATACAGTATTGAATTAACCTGCCTGGTGATTTGGCAGTGATGTTTAGAACTTTAAAAGCAGTGTGATTAAACTTGAAATTGCCCAATTTTACAAGAAAAGCAAATTAATTTAATCAAGAATCAAGTCGACCATCAGATGTATTCTGTGATCTGAACTTCCTGCTGAGATGTAAGCCTTGCTGTTAAAGAAAAAAAATTTCACCATAAAACGTCTAGCTGAACACTATCTGCCTATTAATTGGGGGTTCAGAGGGCCAGAAAAAAAACTCCCTTGAGAAACGGCAGCACTTCAAGAAGTTTGTCTTTCTAGTGAAGCCATATTCAAGATTAATTTGCATAATCACATAAGTAATGATCTTCTGAATAAGACGAAAGCATTAAGGACAGATGCTATCAGCTCAAGCTACAGACAGATGTCTTAGATCAGTGTCGCAGACAGATGTCTTTCAGGAAAAGAAAAAGGCCAGATTGGTGTTAGTTTTTTTTTCGTGTCATAATATAATTGACCCAGTGTTTCTAATCTGTGTGAGAACTCTCAGTAAAATAAGAACGCTTTCTGAAAGTCACTGAGAAGTCAGAAGTTTGTTCCTTTTATCATGCAGCCACCCTTGGGCATTATTTTTCTTTTCAAACGCAGCCTTCATTTCTTGACTAGTTAGTGGAGAGAAAGCTTTAACAAATTACTTGGTTGGAGAATAGATTTAAAGTGTGATTGCATTTCATTCAGAGATTGTGGGAATTCTGTGCTATTGATTTTCATGCGAACTCAGAGTTTATTTTTTGTGATTTTGGAGAGATCAGAATCATTTTCATGCGACTACAATTTTCTACAGATGTGTTGTTTGAAAAATCTTGCAAAAATGAAATCCCAAGTCAGGCTATAACTAAAGGCTTGAATATGAATATTGCTTAATTCTATAAAATAGTAAAGTGGACCTCTTTGTGAATATAACATCTGTGAATATAATCTCATGGGATTCATATAAAAGGATTTGTGATTCTTCCACAAGCAAGTTTTTCCAGTAGGTTACAGAAAAATGGATAAAATGGGTCTAAATATATCTTTGAAAGGATGGAGAACAGAAATAGTATGGCATCCCACAGAGTTTCTCATTTTTTCCCTCCACATTCTCTGGAATTTTAAATGAGTTGCAATGCGGAGCACAATACGCATTGCCTTACCTGAAACTGTCAGGTGACTGCTGAAGAGATAATTTGAATACAAGTCTGAATTGCATTTATAATCAGATAAAACAATATAATGAAAAAATATATTCATATAGTGTAGATATTGCTCCTCCACTAAGATATTAGGTTTATGCATTTTTAAAATAGGCCTTTATTATAATCCAAAAATACCAAGCACTAATGAAGAATTTACAGACCCACAAGAAATTGTGGCTTCCGATTGCAAGAGTAAAAATGTAGAAAATTATTACATTTTTGGCTCTAAATAAATAGTTCACTAAGTTAATTTTAAATGACAGAATTAAGTTTGGGATGTGGTGGGGACTGCAGAAATATTAACACTATAAAGCTTTTTAAACTTTCTGCTAGCAGATATCTTGCAAGACTATGTAGCAAGAAATATTCATAAGAGATGCACTGGGTGTGATGAGAGGAAACAGCAGTAGTAAATCCCTATGGGTGATCTATTCCCAGCGCTGAATTGATGGCGGTAAAAGTGCATTTAAATTCCCAGTACCCTAGCAGACAAGGGAGGCTTGACACAGACATGAAGGGAGAGGAAATTGCCGAGAGGAGTTGGAATCATCCCCTTACAGCTCCTCTGCCCTTGATCTTGATTGAAAATGCCAAAGGACAGCGTTCAAAGTCATCAAGTAAGAACCGCTGCCCGTAAATGAATGTGAACGCAACCGCGGTCGGGCTTGTCACAATCATCAGCAAATGACCTCATTATAATCCAGACCGAATCCCGACAAAATTGCTCTACGTGACACACAGCCATTTCCTATTTTGTTGTTTACATTTATAGATGTAGATTTGTGGCTTTATTCGAGTTGATTTAATGTTTTGTTCTAGATTTAATATAAAATATTTCCTCTCACAGTGACAATGAATGTTACAATCGTTTACATAGGTTCATATTCAGGGCTCTACAGTTTGTACAACTAAACTTGACACAACATTAGATTACCAGGAGAGTCTGGAGAAATCAAAGTCGCCAAAAACACGTCACTATATAAGAAAATGGGATTTCTGATATACAAAGACCACGAAACGGATAACAAATGGCAAAACAATCAGACATTCATGCAGTAGAGCAATCTGTCTGCGGCTCGCGTTGTAAAATATTGCAAGTAAGGCCTAACTTTCAGAGCAGCTATGAGCAGATGAATAAAAGGACTTCAAATCGTTCTGTTTGGTTTGAGTCTTCGTGTGTCATCAGACACAGCAAGATGATGCTTGACTCTAGTCTATTGTAAAGGTAAAGTAAAGTAAAGGCATTACTTAAATTTTGTGAAAATAGCCTTAAACTAGTAGAAAATAACAGCAGAAATTCAAACTGAATTGTCCTTCTTTCTTTTATCCATTAAAGGGTTACTCCACCCCAAATTTCAAATTTTGTAATTAATCACTTACCACATGTCGTTCCAAACCTGTCAAAACTTTGTTCAGATATTTTGGATGAAAACCAGGATAATGGAAAGATACATCTTGTATTTGGCATCACGGTTTTCATCCCAAATATCTTAAATTGTTTTCCAAACAAAGCTTTTACAGGTTTGGAATGACATGGGGGTGATTAATGACAAAATATAAATTTTTGGGTGGAGTAACCCTTTAAGTCCATTAGGAGTCATCTTCGGTTTTGATGACATGAAAAAGCGTAACGTTAAAAATGACCTGATGTCCATTGTTCCAGGCGTAAAGTGCCCGTTCCCGAGCGTTATAGTCGAGCATGGAGATGTGAAAGTACTGGTTGTGGAACGGGATGTCCATGTACTCATACGTCGAGGTTTTTGTGTTGTACGAATAATACACCTTGGCTCCGGTCAGGTGGGAATTGGTGATATAGAGTGTACCGCAGATCATGAAGGACTCGCCTGCATTTCTTTTGGAGTATTCCGTGTTCCACGTCTGCAGAACTTCTAGCGTCTGCGGTTCTAACTGAGAAATCACAATGTTTCCTGCGTTCTGATTGGTTGCGTATACAGCCCACAAACCCAGCTCATCCGCCATCAGGTCGATGTCCGAGAAGCCTCCCCAGGTGTAGGGGTAGACGTTGTGGAAGCCGGCGTACTCCAAAGCACGTTGGGCGAGAACCCGTCCGGTCTCAAAACTGTATTTGACAATGATGTTGCTCTGCTCCTTGTTGTAGTATAGAGAGCCGTTGTAGACAACGTGGTTGGTTCCAGCCCATTTAAAGGGAAGGTAATAGGTTCGCGATTCCAGGCCGGAGATGAAATCTGCAATGCTTTTGTACTCTCGAACCACCTTGCTGTTGGTGTAAGTGTCCATATACCAAACCTGTGGGAATATGACAGAGTGAGATTAAAGTATGTAGATGAGGGGCACAATAAATTATTTTACACCTGGTGAGGAAGAAGATTAATCATGTATATGGCAGAACATTCATCAGACTGAAGAACGTAGCCCTGCCCACTTCAGAACTCACCCGGTTATTTCTCGAAGATGCAAGAGGGTCAGTCATCCATGCGCCAAACCGAGTTCCAGATGTCTTTATAGTCGCAGGACCAGTGATTTTCATTAATTTCCCACATGCTGGAAAAAACAAAGGATTTTTTAAAAACATAATCTGTTTTTCAAACAGCTGAATTGTTGAAGCAATTTCATGCATTATAAAGACTTTTCGGGTGCATGTGAAAAACAACAGCAACTCTTAATGATGTACTAGCTTCGTGCATCCAACCCCCAATGGCAGGATGTAATTATCAGAGATATTAATAACATATTGGAACATCTGTTGAATTTGCCTAACCAACTTATTAATACTGTAAGGCTTTTTAGCACTTAATCTGCAGAATCGCAGGTGTTGTTCTGAGGACTGCTGAAAACGCATTGTTATTCAATTGCAAGGAAATAATTAAACCTCCAATACAGAAACACAGAGGTTGGAAGCAAATCTGTGATTTTTGTATTTTAAGCAGGGTATTTTATATGTATTTTAAAATATATAAAACTATTAGAATATGGTTCTCAAACAAGCATTTGGCTGTAGATTACTTACTGAGTTTGTTCATGCAGTTTCGTAGGCGACTGTCCAGGCTGAGCACTCTCTGATAGAGCTGCTCGTAGTCATAAGCTCCCAGCTCCTCCTGGATGCCTGTCAGCACAGCAGACAGATTCCTGATTTCCTCTTTGAATTGTGATATCAGCTTAGCATCTGTTTTGTACTGCTCTAGCACAGGAATCAATGGCTGGAGTTCATCCATACGATCCTTCAGCTCCTGTCGACACACACGCGCACACACAAACACATACAGATGTTGTTACTCTTTACACGCCGGTCCCAACAAACAATGTTTAGCCGTAAAACGCATTCCATTATGTGGTTGAAATTCTATTTTACATATGTTTCACCTTTCGACAGAACACATTCAACATTCATGGTTAATGCTGATGTTTGCATTTCCAGCAGCAGGTCTTTTGTAACCTAATAAAAACATACCTTAAAGTTTCTAGCCATTATAGTTTTCCTGTCCTCCTCAATTTGCCGGAACTTGGTCCGTAACCCTTTCATTTGATTTTCCATTTTCATGACATACTGGAAGTCGCGCTGCGTGCGCAGATTCAGGACTTCAATTGATTGAGACATATTCTGCACCTGCGACACAAACCACAAATCAGGAAGTTAGACAAGACTAGAAAAAAGCATAGCTAATTTCAACATTGCTAGTAATAAGCAATGTTTACTAATCAATATTTCAACGATTTCTGAAGGATCATGTGTCACTAAATACTAGAGTAATTATGCTGAGAATTTAGCTTTGCCATCACAGGAATAAATTACTTTTTTTTTTAAATATTAAAATAGAAAGTACACGGTGGGCCATTTATATGGATACACCTTAATAAAATGGCCACCATGGTCACCACCCATCTTATAAAAAGTTTCCCCCTCTCACATATACTAATGTGCCACAAACAAGAAGTTAATATAAGTTAATATCACCAACCATTCCCATTTTATTAAGGTGTATCCATATAAATGGCCCACCCTGTAGAAAGCCTGGTCTTAACTGGTTTAAGCTGGTCAGCAGGCTGGTTTTCGAGGGCTTTTGGCCACTTCCCTGCTGTCTTAGCTTAGCCTGACCAGCCTAAATCAGCCAACCAGCCAAGTCTGGTTTTAGCTATGTTTTTTTTCTCCTTGAGATATTTCACATTTTTCGTTTGATTAAACAAATAAAGCCTTGGTGTTTATAGGACATCTGTTTTGTACTGTCCCCAAACATTTAACCTGAACTGTAGATGCAAACTAATCCATGATATTTGTTTTTTGGACCAGTAAACAATAATCCATATGCATTTTCAATTAATGGTAAAAAACGTATGGGTTACTTCCGTAACCCAGGTTCCCTTAGACATGGAACGAGTACTGCGTCTGATAAGACGCTATGGG
>JAUCNO010000548.1:12690961-12709227 GCA_032353835.1 Enteromius viviparus | reverse complement strand
AAAGTATTTGCAGTTTTGGGTGGAAACCTTATATGTCTAAAACCATTCCTTTATTATTGTAATTATTGGTGAAAATACAGTAGCTGATCTGCAAGCTCACAATGTGTTGAACTTATAGATCTGCTGCTATTTTCACAACGTATGTGTGACACTGCCCTGCAGAAATCTCCAATACTTATTGACCTAAATGAATTTGTTAAAAGACTAAACTTCTTTATTCTGACTAAAACTAGACCTTTTTGAGTTTTTGTTGACTAAAATTTGAATAAAACTAATAAGCATTTTATGACTAAGACTAAGACTAAATCTAAGATGGTTGTCAGAAACAACACTGGATTCTATTGAAGTAAAAGTCTGACTAGAATAAAAAGTATAAATAAATAAAAGTATTAAAATAAAGTGCAGTCAGATAATTAAAAATTGTATAACCATTAAACTAGTATGTGAAGCGAGCAACCAGTTTAAGGTTTTCCCTCCAGAAAAGCATTTTCATTGTTTGTCCTGGCTGTGTGCTTGGGATGTACAATGTCTAACCACCAGAAACAATAATACAGAAAAGAAACAGTTTTCAGGAGGCTCCACTAAGAGAGCGTGAACTGATTTTTAAGCTTTAAAGGTGGATATTTGCTTTGGCTCTTACGCTGTTTAAGAACAAAAACACACTCCCACAGGCACATGGTCTTTTATGCATTTTCTGCTTTAGGTTTGTGAAGTTGACTAAGCATATATTTTGAGAAAACCATTTCACTTTTATTTTGACTATAAAGAGGTTACCACTCCCAGACCTCCCAGACAAGTTTTGAGAGCGAATTTGATCAATTATAACACCTCTCTCCCTTAATGTATGTTATATTTTTAAGTCACAGTTACCAAATGTAACACCGTACCTCATATATTTTAGTAATTCGAAGCCATGTCAAGCAGAAAAGTTCTTGAGATGCTGCTCAAATGGAGTCCATCCAGAGAAAGTCAAATCCTTTGAAAATCTTTTCAAATGCTAAGCAGAGAATGCCTGCAACAAAGGCTCATGGTGAAATGGCAAACTCAAAGTCTTTGCCTAAAGAAAAATATCAAATTGGCATTCCTTTGAAAGCTTGAATAGAGATGTCCAATAATAATGCAGAGAATTCATTGCTGATCTAACCGCCGAGGATACACACACATCAAACAGCAGATAGAGAGAGGTCTTATTCTTAAAGACGGGGCTTTCATAGTAAACGCAGTGCCTAATGAGAGTCCATGTGTAGGTACCATCAAATTGTGTAGCTTCCAGCACTCGATTAGGAAAGGAGCCAGAGGGACCTGTATGAAATGAGTATGAAAGTTTTTCTAAAGTAAACACGCTGTTCTCATCCTGTTCAGACATCCCAGATGACCTGCTAATGAGCTGTAATGCATGATAAATTATACGAGGAAGTAATTAATTAAACAACGTGTTATGCATGAGTTAGCAAACATTTTATTTTAACCAATGCAATTTTGGAATGACACAGCTCGCTTATTGGCACTAAAATGGCGTATTTGAAACCTAAGGTACACCATAAAAAATTGCCATGTAAAAACAGTAAAAAACTGTTTCTCATCAGTTATGTTTATTAGTGTTGTATGTAATGCTATTAAATTAATGTGTATTGCATATTTTAGTTTGAGTCTCACCGTTTTGGTGTTTAGTGTTTGTGTGAATGACACTGAGCACCTTCTATATATATATGTTTGTATTTAAAAGCTGCTTATGATGGGCTTTGGTTCATCATGTGACTTTCTCATCACCACCTGCATTTGGTGCTACATAACAAAAGCTACAAAACAGTACTTTCAGTATTTTAATAGGTTGTAATATATATATATATATATTATTTTTTTTTTTTTTTTTAAGACTGAGAGGAAGTGAAGCCGTAGAGAGATTGGGGGAATGGGATCGGGAAAGGTCTGTGAGCCTGACTCAAACTTATGACGCTGAAGCTCAATGGCACTGAATGTCTGCGCACTGCCCACAAGGCTATCAGCACCAGCATAAGTTGGTAAATGACCATTATATCACTTGATGAAATTACGGTATCTAACTGTAAATGGAAATGTTGTTACTGTATTTTTTATGGTCAAATTCCAGACGGGTTTTTTTACTGTAATTTACGGAATTTCTTTTTACAGTGCATTTATCAGATAGATTGCACAGATGTCATTTGAAACCTTTTAAAATCACACAAATGCACATACAGTACAATATAACGGTCTGACTTAAAGCAAACAAACAATTCACAACTCAGTTTCATGGTTGGTTGGAATCCAGTTTTTAATAATGAAATGAACCATAAAAAGCACATTTAAAACAATTTCTCATTTTAGTTACAAAAATGGGTCACCGAAAAGGCCTTAGCATTGCATTCACAGAAGGTTTCGAACAAAAAGAGGCCTAACAGATATGTATTTTTCCCATTTAAAAAAAAAAAATCCCCACCCAAAATATATAAACTTAACTGTATAACCAAGTTATATACAGGGCACACCATACTTGCATCAGTATGGTTATTTTCAAGATAGTTTGAGGTATGCGACCGATCTACAACTGAAAAAAAATCCTAAAAACAAACAAGTAACAAACAAAAATTAAATTAAAGTGAATGAATGGCAAGATTACTTAAACCAAGCACAGGAGACAACATTATTTGTGTTGCATGTGCTGTTGAAGCTTCCTCTTGAGGTGTTCAGTGGGCCGAACTGCGAGCGACTTTGGGATGGTCAATATATACAAAGGACTTACATTACAATTAATAATAAGGAACTGTTTGAATGCTGTCTTTTATTTGCTTAATAATAAGTACACAGTATTCATCCACAAAATATCATTATTTAATTCTTTATTTATTCAGTTCTATAACTTATAAATGTTTGTGAGGGAATTGGAAATGAAGAGCCAGATGCAATTGTGATACACATGCAAGTTTTGAAAGTGGATTCAGAAACAACAATAATGTACAAAATAATAATTACAGTTTTATTAAAATACATCCTCTTTCTCGTAGCACCTCTTTTTTGTATTTTGAACAAGCACCATTGTTGTCGTCTTTTTTTCTTTTCTTTTAATTTATTTTTTATTTTTTGCACTGCACCGATAAGACTCAGTATGAGAGGTCCTCCCTTTCTCCGTCTCGTGGACCTCCCAGTTTCACCGATTGCCTTGGCTTGACGTTGTCCTTCACCTTTTTGTTCCATAGCAGGTTTCATGTGATCCTTGCCCTACAAGGGCAACAAGTATTTTCCTGGGTAATACATACATACAAGGTAAGACGTGTTCGCTACCCCATTTTTTTTTTTCAAAACTTGCATGTGGCAGGAACAGGGGCTTGATGGTTCGATGAGATCAAGAAAAAAAGTCTCGAGTCATGCGCTGACCCGTCCTACCCTGCCAAGTTATTGGTATTTTTTTTTTGGTCTGTGTTTTTTTTAGCCAAGGAAGCAGACTGGACCAACTTCGAATCCAAATTTCTGGTTAGGATCCCCAAAGTCAGTGAACATCACGTCAATGATCGGAACCTGATCGATCTTGGGAGTGTTAATCTCTAGTACAGTCTTTCCGTAGCCCTTCCTCATCTATAGGAAGAGAGAAGGACAGTCAGAAATGTGTGCTGCATATTTAAATGGTGCATATTTCAGTCTGTGATGGAAGACTTACCGCACAGTCGTCTGACAGGGCCTTGATGAAGGGGTTGTTGTCAAATGACATCTCCTCGTCATTGGAGCCGAGGAAGTGTAGTGCCCTGTCGTAGCTGTCCGTAGTGGCGTCATGCCAGGCCACTGACTGGTGGCAGCTGTAGGTCAGATTTTGCCTGGCGGAGGCTGTCAGTAGTTTGAGGAAGGTCATCTGGACCATGTTTATCGAGTTGCCTTCTGCGTCCACATATGAAAGCTTGAGGGTGAAAGCAAAAACGATAGAAAGGTTAGCAGTATGCAGCATTAAAGGGTTTGATCAGCAGCAGTATTTTCACTTGGCACATCAATATGTTTTTGGATAAATGTATTTTTAATATGTGGAACAGTTTAAATAGTAGTAGTAGTATGTATATATGTACAGTATATAACATATAGGTGAATATATTTACTAGTTATAATAATAATACGTTTTTAAAAAAAGACTCTTATTTTATCTTTTTTTAATATTTTACATATTATTAATAACTTTTTAATATAATATATTTTTTGTCTATGTTTATATTTTTGCATTAATTAGTTGCAATTTTATTAGAGATTAACCCTAAAGCAAACCAAGGGTTTAATTGGGACCAATTAAATGATTTTAAACTTGTAAATTTGGGGCTGTGAATAATAATAATAAAAAAAATTAATTAATTAAAAGACACCAGTACATCAATTTAAAGCTGGTAAAGTTGGAACTCTGAATAATAGAAAAAACATTTCTTCTGACAAAGTAGAAAACAGCCTGAACCAGAAACATCAAATATAAATGCGGTGAGTGTGTGTTTGTGGATGTGCTCGGCTTGTTGATGGATCCAGGGCTGCAGTGACAGCATCTTTTAAAAGCTGTGCTCTTACTGGTGTCTGTCCATTGGTTATGTAAAGAAAAAAGACCAAGCAGACCACTCAGGTCCTTTTAGTTTAAGAAGGACAAGATGGTGGTTTTCATAAAGGAGAAGATGAAAGAAGAACTAGAGAGTGCACTTACTATTTTGCCACGCTTAAATTCACTGAACCAGGAGCCAGGAACCTCTTTGGGCCATGAAGATATTCTCACCTTAAAGACGACACAAAAAAAAAGTTAAAAAAAAAACATAACGGCAAAAGACCAGCTGTGCGCTTATTTTTAAATGAAGAAACAGCCAATGTAGTTCGGCGGAAAATGAAATAAAACGAAACCCAGCTATTTCATAGAATATCTGTTCCAGCAATTAGAATGAAATTAAAATATTATATTTATTTTTTAAGTGAAAGTTATCTGGATAATGATATCATAACATTTACCCTTTTGTGTTTGGATCTACACCTCCAAGAACTAACAAGCACACTAAAAACATGTGTTTGAAGTGATTGATTCAAGTACTCCTATGGTCTTTATTAGAAAAGCCCATTGTATGTGACAGGTAAGATGTTGCGTGGCTGTTACTGGCCAGTTATAATCCATAGGGGGTTTCAGAATGCCACTCACTCCATTTGACTTTTTATCAGGGAAGATGCAGGTCTCGCCTCCCGCTGTGAAGTTGCAGTACACTTTGAAGGAGTCCCCGGAGCATCCCTGGTTGGGATCGATGTAGTATTCACCTGAGAGAAAAAAAAAACCCATCAGACATCTTTGTCTAGAATGATCACATGTACAGTAGGAAATCATTTCGATCAGATATCCTTGCATCTCTGCCTGGCTTCCCATTCATTTCTGCAGCTAAAACACACACTTCACGGGCATCAGCAGTGGCGATGTGTTGTGTAAATAAAACAGCGGGCTAATGCGAGTGCGGTGAAACCAGCTCTGAAAGGTCAGTGTAAGAGCTGGCATTTTGTAAGCCATGATTTGGGAGGGTGAGGTTAGCTCTCGCCGGAGTCCGCAGAATGCTAAACATCTTCCCAATCAGCCGTCGACTGCTGCTGCTGTTATTCAAATCCTCCTGAGTGACAGGCTTAGATTTTTAGAAGCACAGCCAATACCTACTGAGTAGCTTGGAAACCGGCAAACGCTGCATGTTTCCCAGATTTATCTGTTTGACGGTGTCTCCTCTACCCCCCACCTCGTTCACTTACCATCTGGGAATTCTGGGTGAGCGAGCTGTAGGTCTTTACAGCTCCGTGCGGGGTTGTTTTGAGTGCCCATGGGGTACTTCATGCGCTCGATGTCCTGTTTGAGGTTATTCAAGGAGCTGAAGATGTCTTCCATGCCCTCTCCGTAGTCCAGCATGGTGCCGGCCTCGTCCGCTTGCATGTCGACGGAGCGGCGGGACTTCTTGAGCCTCTGGATAGGCAGAGGCTGGATGATCTCACCAGGAGGACCCTACAGAATGACAAAATGAGTGAATGCTCCATGAGCCTTTTGCACATTATGTAATTAAAATCTCCTTAAAGCGGGTGTAGTTGACTTACAGGAGGACCAGGAGGTCCAGATGAGCCTGTGTCTCCCTTTTGACCAGCAGGACCCTGCAGGAAGACGATTTAAAAATCATAAGCCCTTTTCTCATCATCATTAAAACTAGACCTTCAAATTGACTGGTGATAAAGTGGTACTTACAGACGAACCCTTGGATCCCTTTGGCCCTTGTGGACCCTAAAGAAAAATGGAAAAGCATTCTGTGAACACTGACTTACAAAACTACGAAATATTAAGTGTTGAGCCAGCCAAACATAGCTAAAATTACAATGTATGTAAAGCTTTTGTTGTTTTTAAAGTGAAGCTAATATCAATTCAAACTACCGTCCCAAAGTTTGGAGTTTTTAAATGTTTTCGAAAGAAGCCTCTTAGGCTCACAAGGTATTCATTTATCAAAAATACATTAAAAACCGAAATATTTTTTAAATATTACTAAAATTACTGTTAAAATAACTCATTTATTTTAAAGTATATTCCATTTATTCATTTATTCAATAATTCTCTGTAGTCTTCAGTGTCCAACGATCTTTCAGAAATTGAATGTATATTTCATTAATATAATGAAACTTTGGTAACATTATAAATACCTTCACAGTTATTTTCAATAATAAATTTCATGTATCCTTGGTAAATAAAAATGTCAAAATTCTGAATCTTGTATAAATTGTAATGACTAATACAATCAATATTGGCAACACTGCTGAGGCAGGGCAGTCCCAAATTTACAATTTTAAGAATAATTTGAATATTTTTAAACATACCACATGTCATGCTGTCTTAACTTCAACATATCTAATTAACAGTCTTAATAGATCACGTGATGACAATTTCAGAAAGTGTACAATCTAATGACGACACAACACTGAATCCAAGATGCCAGCAAGAGAGCAAAGACTCACAGGCAATCCAGGAGGACCAGGTGGACCAATCGGACCAGAAGCACCACTGATACCCTACGGTTTAAAGAGCAGAAGGTTAGAAAACAGAACTTCATGTGATTGATTTTTTAAAAATGGATCTATAGTGAGAGTGTGAGAGGAGAGTCATTTTCTCTCCAAGAATTGCCTTTAAAATTACAATTCGTCTGTCACAGAGATGAAAATGACTCATAATCATAATCCTCTGGTGTGTATTACACACTGATCATTACACTCCATTAGAGTCAAGGACTCCTGAGTTAACTCTGTGGGGAGAAATGCAGGCTCTGCAACAGATCGCAAATCTGTCTGCTGGGAAACATTAGCGAGATGGGAGCATTTGAAATTTTTTTCAAACTCACAAAAGGGGAGACTACAGTTTCATTAAACTTAACCAGAATACATTTAAAGTTGCTTTAAACCACTAAAAAAGGTGGACCAGTGCAATTTCTGAGTGTTTATTCCATCAACATTTAAAGCTTTTCTATGCTTTATATTAATTGAAGCGTTTGATAGCATTGTGTATGATAGCATTGTTCTTCAGTGCGGCAAAGAAAAACAAACATTTCACAGTTGGACTGTGAAAAAATGTAATCGCACTGGTGTTTGATGGGAACGTCTGGTGTAATAGAATTACCGCTGGCTCTGAGAACCTTTCATGACAGCTTCATTCATAACACGATTATGATGATGTACACAGATGCAATAAGTGCAGACGTTATTGTTTCAGTCGGTCGTTACTTTAATTTGCAAGCATTACAGGAGAAGTCCTGATAGGTGCGCTGCAGGAGGTATGACATTAGTTGTGTGCTGGGGTGGAAAGGACAAATAAATCATCAGTGACTCACAGAATCACCCTTGCTGCCAGCAGAACCCTGAGGACCAGGCAAACCACGATCTCCCTTCTCTCCCTGCTCACCGGGGGGTCCGATGAGACCGATAAGACCGGGGTGACCCTGGTAGGAAAACGCATATGATAGTGGATGCAAACTGTACAGATTTTACGCACTGAGCTTGGACTGGACAACTAAGTGATCAAATTCACATTGTACCAAGTTTTTATTAATTAATAAGAAAAATAACATTTTGAAAAATAATATATTTTTATATAATATGACATATTTAAATTGTTAACAAAAACATGATTAGAATTTTTACTACTTGATATATTAAAATGTAAATTATATGAATAAATACATTTTCAAATGAAAATAAACTACATGAAATATTTTCTACATAAATTAATTTGATGAAAGTATGAAACATTAATCATACAAAAACACTAAATTGCAAAACTGAAAAAATAAATGTCATGGTTATATTATTATTATTTATTATATATTATTATAAATAAATACATTTACATGGCTAAATAAGAAAAACAAATTAACATATTTTGCTTTAACTTGTGACACCAAAAGACAAAAAACACTAGTATTTAATAAGCAATTAATTCAAATAGGAATTGTAAATAATGCTTAAAATAAACATTATTTGTTAAAAAACAAACAAACAAAACATCTGTATATTATATTAAAACTTTTCCCCTAACTGTGAAACTTTTTCTCTGCCTTCCAGGAGTGACCAAGTCTAGTCTTTATCTATGACCTTGAGTCTCTCTGAAATGTAAGACACCACATTAATAAAAATGGCAGGAAAATAAATAGAATGTCACTCACCTTCTCACCCTTAGAGCCAGGGTCTCCTTTCAGGCCTGGGAGACCAGGAGGTCCCTAAATATCAAAGAACCAACGTTGAGAATTCAATTTGAGCACACATACCCACATGTACACACACACATAAAAAAGAGATAGAGGATGAAAGGTAGACAGAAAGAACGAGCAAGGGCAATGGGGGCTCTTTTCTTACCATTGGTCCAGGTGGGCCATCTTGTCCAGGAGCACCGGGAAGTCCTTGTTCACCCTGTGAAAATCCGTCCAATTACAACAGCCATTATTGCATTGTTTTTTTGCTTATGGTCTGGCATTGATTTATTGTGGGCTGGACAATGATTAACAGCCCAGATACTACAAAAAGTGTTTTCAAATAGACAAGACCCAGATACAGATTGTACAAGCGAAAGATGGTAATCTAAGAGAGGTGATTTATTATTCTGTGAGGTGTTTCATATAATTCTGTTCCTGTGTGTGTGTGCATTTAGGCTATTCAGTGGCCGCACAAATTATTTGAATACTTAAGCCATGCTTAAAAATGCAGGAATTCAATTGCAGTGCATGTCCGCAGTGCAAAGAAAAGAATCACAGCTTACCTCATACACCGACAAGTTTAAGACCATGCAAAAGTAATCAGTTAGAACTATTGGAAAAAATGTCATGCCACGTCATTAATATTCATGAGCTAGAGAACGTTTAGAGAAAAGGTTAAATGTCATATATTTGTAGACACCACTTGCTTTCATCTATACATTTATGATATTAAATTCACAGTACTTTAAGTGCATCTTAAGTATCCTAATACTATTTGGCGCCACTGTGTATGTGTGTATGTAATAGCTACGATAGTATGGGTGATGGACAGCTATGTTATGAGTGATATGGGAACCCACCACAGGACCAGGGATTCCTCGTAAACCTTCAGGACCGGGCTTTCCAGGAGGTCCCTGAGGGCCGACTGGCCCAGTTTTACCTGGTGGACCTTCAGCTCCTGCCTCACCCTAAACAGAAGAGAAGAATATAGAAACTATTTATCAACAATGTCAAAATTAGCATAATTTCCACAAAAGCAACTGTTTTCAGCTTTAATAATAATTTTGAGCAACAAATGAGCATAATTTGAATGATTTGTGAAGGATCATGTGACATAGACGCCTGAAGTAATGATGCTAAAAATGTAATTTCCCATAACAAGACTAAGTTCCAATTTGCTATATATATATTATATAATATAAGTTATTAAAAATGATAATATGATTATGCTATATTGTTTTTATGGCATTTTTGATCAAATAAATGCATCTAAAATGATAAAATATATTTATATAATAGTTATTATATTATATAAATGACTCATTAAAGGTAAGAAACATTCCATTATAAATCTCGGCATGCTTCAAATATGCAGTTTACATTATAAGGGTTCAGTTGATGAACTAAAGGTAAAACACAGCCTACACACTTCAGTCCCACAGTGACAATCCTTCCACATGTATTAACAGTGAGTCACTCTGTCAGAGATGTGCTTTTCTCCCATGGCTCGCTGTGCTTTAATTATGGCAGTGGAGGCTGCAGTATGTGCCTGGGCTGAATTGATTTGGAAAGATGCGTTACCTTGGCGCCCTTCTCTCCTTGTCTGCCTTCAGCTCCTGAAGCCCCCGGGGGTCCCTGCGGACAGAGAAAAGGACATTTTATTTGAGTTTTTTTTCCTTTGCTAGGCTATAAAACAAATGGGAAAAAGGTCACGGTGAGACATCACGGTAGCACTTCGGGGATCCTGCTTGATGGCTATTAATGGGCAAATGGATCCGCTTGAAGGTCTTTTGTGTGAGCATATACACATTCCGTTAAATGTAAACGTGACTGGGGCTAGTTGTCACATTTTTACTTTAGTATTTTGTCTATCACCACATCCTGGAAACCACTGATTCATGAAAGAGCAAAAATGTTAAATGTAACGTACAAAAAAAATATGGATTTCCGATACATATAATGTGACAGCTTGCCCCATTCTGACATTTATGAAAAACAATTGCCCTGGATAACAGATTTTACCTTCTTTTTATATTTAAACCTTGACGTGTTAACATAACAGGGTGATTAAAAAAAAAAATTTATAAGGGTTTTGAATTCAACTGCTAGAGAAAATATCCTATTTGTTTAATTAGTCTTTTGACCTTATGCTGTACATAGCTACTGATATAAAACCTGCTTGACAATTTGCCCTTGTCTTCCCTGTGTGATTTTAATTTAATGAAGAGCAGGAAGAAATCAACTAATGACAGCTGGAAGATTGACCAAATTCAATAATTCTCAAGATAGTTAATAGACTCCCCAAATCTCTTGGGTCCAATACTGAACAGAGTCCAAGAAATAAACAGAGAGAGAATACGCTAAGGAATCTCCATATGTATTTCCAACGGCAGTCAGCAAAATGCTGAGAAAGCAGAACGTCCCTGCTTTTGATGCAAAATAAGCTCTAGCCAGAATTATTGATGCAGGAGACTTAATTCCACGAGATCAGTCTTTCTGTGACCGTCTTCCTCTTGCTGGATTAAAAACACCTTTGCTGATGAAATGGCAGTTCTCTAGCCACAGTCGGTCAGCCATTGCTATCCGTGTATGCTGATAGGATGTATAATTTTTCCAGGGAGAGCTCCATCAAGCATATTGGGAAAGCGAGTGGTGTTTTCTCTACATTTTGCATGAATAATGGATGTGTGTGTGCAAAGAGATGCCATAAAGCTTTATGGAGGAATAATGGGATAGCACAGTGCTGCTTGGGCTGGCTAATAAAATTCAACCAGAACTGTTTGCCTGATAGGACGAGTATTTACCACATGGTCCATGACCCCTAGAGAATCCAGAGTACTACTTAGCTGTCAATCAAACATTGCCAATTGAACAAAATCAGGATAAGAAGTTAAATGTTTCATAGTTTCATAAATACTGTACATTTTAAAATACAAGTATACAGCATCAATGAAGATCACAAAGGATCTATTGAAAATTAATATTGTGCACAAGACAAGAGGAAAGAATATTATTTCGCTTGCCGGTTCAATAGAAAAACCTTAATGCAATCTAAATTGAAAAAGTTTACTTTTTCTATCCGGAAAAAAATGTGGCATTCGCGTGACTGGCGAAACAACACTATTTTCTGAGAGGCGATGAGGTGTCATTTTGCAGAACAAATTTCTCTTGATGTGGCAGTGGGAGAGGATTTTGAATTCCTGTCCCAAATGTGACAGTTATATTTCCTCTTCCTCTGTAACATCTTTTACACAGCCGTCCCCTCATCGCTGTCACTCAAACAGGCCCGGGATCAATATAACGTCTGGAGTGATTTTCTTCTTTCATCCTGAGAGAGATGTAGGACTACAGTGGAGGAAATGAGTTCTGGCTCCGACGCTGTTTAAATGCTGTTTTCGATTTCAGACTGATGATTTAGTATGCGCTATTCATCATCCTGTGAAGGACTTTGTTTTTTCAGTTTGCCGTTGAACGGTGCGACCCGGGGTGAAAAACAACCGATCATCTGTGCTGATGAGGATGAGACTTTAAGCAAAAATGGTGACTGTTTTGCACAGGTCAGAATCTTCAATCAATAAATCAATAGCAGTTTTAGGTTATTGTTCCATTCTTAGTGAGAAATATTAATTTCTTGGAAAACACAAAATATTGATCATTAAGAAAGCTTGTTTTCCATGCCAGCCACAAAACCTGCTAAATGGATGCTGCTTAAAATACTGTATATTAGCGATGACGACTATACATACTCTTTTGCCAGGAGGTCCTGGTGGGCCAGCTTCTCCAGAAGGACCAGGAGGTCCCTAAAACAGAGAGAAGAAAGAAACCGAATTAAAAACAGATAATAACATTTAGGTTTAAACCTAAACTTTTCACCACTAAACTGTCTTTTATAGTTTTGTGAAATTAACTGAACAAAATTAAGAAACACTGGGGTTTCAAAAGCATGCCATTGTAGGATGGATACAAATTTGCAAAATTATTCAGCTGTGTGACTGATATGATTTTGAAAGGATAAACTTCTAATCAGAGAAGTGAAGCTGTATGCATTTTTTGTAAAAGATAGTTGCTCAAAACAAACCTCCCCTCATTATATTTTTTTATAGAACTGTTGCTTATAAATGAGCCTCGCAATGAAAGACTCAACACTACACATTCACATTTGTAAACCTAGAGATTCAGATATATTGAATTTAACGGTAAATTAACCAATTTCTCTGCACTGGAAAATTCCAATTACTATAATAAATGTTAATAAGGACTGCAATTTATGGGCTGGCACTGTAAGCTAAAGCAATTATATCTGACTTTTGCATATCCAAAAAGAGTTTTTTAATCTATCCGCACTGTATATGATAGCATAGTATAATATAGCAATCTCTGCAATTTAATGCATACAGCAGGAAATTATAATGGAAGTCAAACATGCAGTATAATTGAAAAAGTATGTTTTCAATAAACTATAGTCAAAGGTTTTCCACCTAAATATTCTTGATACTCACAGGCTGACCAGACTCTCCATCCTCTCCCTTTTCTCCTGGGCCTCCATCTATTCCCTGATAATCCACAATATTTCAGACGCAAATAAATTGACAATTGAAAAAAAAAAGACATTTGAAGGATTCAAAATCAATGGAAAATACATTAAACTGATTTTTTTTTTTTTTTTTAATTAAGCACTTTTAGTGATGGATTGTGGCACTTACAGCAACACCTGGCTCACCAGGTGGACCTGGGTCTCCAGGAAAACCAACAGGGCCCTGTAGTAACAGATTGAAAACACAGGTTTAACAGGGTGATGTGTTAATAACTTGCATATCCTTAATAAATATTAGGGCCTTCAAAGCTAAATGTATTAGTCAGTAATTTCAATTGAATTACAATTAATCACTAGTACTCAAATAATTTTTAACTAGTGTTGGAAATCTCATATTTAATCAGCATAATTCATGTAAAATTATTATTTTTTCTTTCAGTAAGGCTCACCTCATTTCTGTAGTTGTATATAACTTTTCATGCGTTTTATACATGTGTAAGATCTCTCACTATGTCACACTTACAGGATTACCCTTGGGTCCATCATCTCCAGGGGGTCCTTTGGGACCTGCAGGTCCAGCAGCACCAGAGGGACCAGCTTCACCTTTTTCTCCTCGCTCACCTTTTGGGCCCTGCAGCATATATAACAAAGATGAAAGGGCAGAATAAAGAGCCCTGAGGCACTCCGTGAACAAAAGCACCCTGAGAACAATGAGTGCAGCCATGCTCTACATTTTGATACAGCAATTCAAAAGAGTTAATCAGCCATTCATGTCGGTATTGACAGGTTCGAGTTTTGACAGGCTGTAATGTAGATATTCCAAAAATAACAAAGTTTTTTTATTTAATCATCAGTTTTTTTCCCACTAATGACCACTTGTAATGTTACTCAAGTTTTTTTGTAGTTAAAAGGTTTGTGAATACCAACCAGGCATTTTTTTGACATAATGGACAAGTCATAGTTTGCACGTCCTGATTTTGCCTAGGTCAACATATTTTGTTGACCCTGGAACAACATTTTAATGTAAAAATATAGTCTTGACCATATCTTTACACCTAAACCTAGGTATAGTGCCTAAAATCAGATTTAATTATAGATGACTGACACTGCTGATCAAGCACCAAACATTCACTGTAAGCCTAACCTTCAAATCTGATTGGTTAATCACAATGTTGTTCCAGGGTCAACAAAGGGACATGACCCAGGGACATGTTGCACTTGGTATAATCAGGTTATAATCATAGTTTAATGTATTTCTGGTGTCAGAAGCTGCTGTTCTTTCAAATTATTTCAATCAATAAAGTCAATAAATAATCATTTTAATTTACATTATATTTCTCGCAGCATACCTTTATTCTAAAAAGGAAACTGTATTATAGTTTTATAAAAGAAACTGACAATGGTGTGAGCAATATTTAATTGCAAACTTCACTGTATTAAGCATTTCATTATATGATGAAAGGAAACACCTTCATTGGAATCATTCCTGCAATTTAGCGACTCACTTAGTGTGGCCGCTTAATTTGAGACAATCAATAAAGCCTGAGAAGCTTACAGGAAGTGATTACCCGCACCATAACACAGATCTCTCTCGAAAACTTACCCCAGGTCCAGGCTCGCCAGGAGGTCCAGGGTTTCCAGCTTCTCCTTGCTCACCCTGTTAATAATATTGTTATAATAAGTTATAAATAATATAAGTTATAATTTACTACACAAAACAATATAATTGTGTTATATAAGGTTCCACTCCATTCGAAATCCAGATTTTTGTCTATCAAACAAAAGAGTCGGCTCACATTCGCCTAAACGAGTCGTCAGCAATTCCAATCTTTTTCTGTTATGGCTACACATCACTAAGTAACATATTTGCATAATGTCCGCCCACTTTCTACGTCGCTAACAACTTACAATTCACAAACAGTACAATTTCCACGTGGATTACATCATGTCAAGAAGACGCTGTATCCTGCGCTGTGAGAGTTATGGCAATGGGTGTCTGACCAATCACAGCAGTGAGGGCTCAAGGAAAGAGGGGTTTAGACAGACTGATTGTTCGAACTGATTCACACGAATCATTTAGAAGTGGGGTAAAATTAAATCTATTTTTTGGAAAGGGTTTTTTGACCTTGCATACATGTACACCTGTTTTAAGAGACTCATAAAACAAAATTAGCAACCTTTAAAATAGCATAATAGGGGCACTTTAACTTCACCCACATAATAGCACTGACATTTTGTTGCTTTATACATCATCTTCAATGAAAACTGACTGAAGATCAGTCTGAGACATCAAGTAGACTCTAATGGAATAATTCATAATTACTAGTATCTAAACAAAGCTTCTTGTTGCTTCTTAGGTTAGCTGGTCAGGGCTCTAGTGGAAATAACATTTGGCTCCAAATGGATGTAACATCATGGTGACCTGTTACATATTCTAAATTCATCTCCACAGCCAGCCACAGCGTTAAATATTGATGGCCTGTGGGCCTGCCAAATAGCAGTGAAATGGAAGGGGATTATCAGAACTGCGGTAATGTAGGCATTAATCGTTTTGTTATACTAATTCAGACAAAAAGATGACACGAATAATAAATTAATGAAGTCTGTAACTGAGATTTGAAACAGGACCATAGCCACCATATTTTTGGGAATACTCTTACCTTCTCACCTACAGATCCCATTCCTCCTATTCCACCTGGAGGACCTTGTGGACCCTTCAATAAAAGAAGTCGATTTGTTAAGAGGCATACATGAAAACCATTAACGCTAGAGCCATTTAGTTAAACAAAGTGGTGTAATTAATGGATTTGCTGATGGGATAAAATGTTCAGTGGTGAGAGATGGTCTTACGTCAGCACCAGAAGGACCTTGAGGACCTCTGGGACCAGGTGGGCCAGGGGGACCCTGTGGTAAAACAATAAGAGAGACAAATGAGGCTTTACTAATAGCTGTAAGTTAAATCGTAAAAAGCATTAATATAATAAAAATGTAGTCATTTCAAAATCAAATTGTCATGTCAAATGCAGTTAATAAATAATAAAATAACTATAGTTGGTAACTGGTTACAACATCTTACCATAGGACCAACGTCTCCATTTTCTCCTTTCTCACCAGGTGGTCCAGGAAGACCCTGTAAAAAAATTAAATATTACTGTTTTTATCCGCATTTAATATCTTAAATGCCCATATATTTATATACTATAATGCATTGATTTCAGCAACCGTGATAAGACACACTGTTGCTGTGAGGCACCAAAATGGTCCCTCTGATGAAAAGAGAAGAATAATCTGGCTCGGACGCAGTTACCGGAGGACAGCAATAATGCTTCATTTCAGAATTGGCGGAGAAAGGCATAAGGGCCATATGGCAAATAGAAGAAGCAGAGGCGGAGTACAGGAGCGTTTATTGAGTTTCACTGTCTGTCATCTTCAAATCCAAGAGAGCAGCTAATATCCTTTGTCAGATTTTTAGCCCATGTTCAATGTGAACACTATATTGTTTGTCACCTTTTTATAGGTGGTGAATGGCGAGGGGTGAAATACGTAGAGGACTTTCAACACTAAGCACAATATGAAACCTATTTTACCCAGTGCAGAAACCCATCTATGCACATTTACCAAATATATTTCCCCAAAGCGGCACAAGTTTCATTTGAACATTTGAGGAAGGACATGTCCCCCATCAAATCACTATTACTCCCTAAAAATGCACCTAGGACTTAAGCGATACACATTTTAAATCTGTAGCGCTGAGAAGAAAACAGGCCACCAAAACGATGTTTTTTGTGTTTATTTTGACGCTGCTCTCCGCTGAGGGGCTAGCTGAAAAATTCATGCTGTTTTTCAACTTAATTAATGGCCAATTAAATGTTTTACCCAGCAGAAAAGGTGAAACATCCATCAGTGAAAGTAACCGGGGAAGCATTTGTGTTTTTAAAGAAGTCCAAAACACTATATCATTAGAGACCTCAGATAAAACACACCTGCGCTGGCGAATAAATAAGCTAGGCATGTGACCCCGGTATCATATGTGTTTGATCCTTGGCATTTACTCCCTAATTGCCTCGACTGTGGGTGCTGCTCATTCAAAGGCGTTCCTTCGTTAGCCGTAACATGTCAGCAGTGAGGACATCTAAAGTCTAATTTTGTCTGATATTTACTCGCCCAATACCCACGTGCCCTGCGGACTTGGCAGGCCAACACGTTCTCGCTGACTGCTAAGAGATCTCTTTGGGGCAGAAGCCCTTAATCAGAGACCATTAACATAAACACTCATTACAGCCTAAAGGGTGTGTGTGGACTGCTCTAATGTCTATTGGACCGGGTCACTAAATGCAATTAATAAAATTCAAATGGAAGTGCATTACGCCCAATTAAAACTCAATTGAATCAAATGGCTCCGAGATTTGGTGGCGTAAGAGGACTATAGGAGCAGTCGATGTTACTCCATTACAGCGATGACTCTCCTTCAGAGGAATCAGCTAATTGATGGATAGAGAAATGGCAGAACCTTTAGGCTTCAGATCGTAATGTGATCAAATGAAAAGAGAGAGATGAGATGATTAATACAAATCTTCTACAAATACAGTGTTTACCGCTCAAACGTGACATGGCTGCTGATTTGTATTGTTCACAGCACAGCAATATATGTGTCTATAATTGTTAACAGTGCAAAAAAAGAAAAAAGTATACATATAAAAAATCTATATAGGCTATATATAGTAGTCCAGTAATGGATCAAAAATTTTCAGCACATTTTGGTTTTAGATTCTAGAAATACTTTGATGAAAGGTTTTGACCCACTATATTATAGTATAGTGCTATGCTACTATATATATATATATATATATATACTTTTTTTTCTTGATATATATTTTTGTTCTTCTTGACTACTATATATATATATATACATATATATATATATGTCATTATTTAACATATATTTATTTAAAATGTTAAAAATATTGCTGTATTTTGATCAAATAAATGCAGCCTTGATGAACTCTTAATATTGTATATAT
>JAUCNO010000548.1:12677162-12689544 GCA_032353835.1 Enteromius viviparus | reverse complement strand
TTTTTTTTTAACAGAGGGACAACTCATACTCTCAGAAAATAACTAAGTAACAATAAATATGAGGTCTGAACATGTTTGTTTCAATTTGTCAATAATGGCAACAAAATTAGTAGCATAATTAAATATCACCAGCAAACCAACTGGTTTTAAACAGTTAATGCAATGAACCCTGCTCTTGCATGTCTGTAGTGAGTCTGTACTTATTCACAGGCGATTCCAGCAGAGGGGGAATCAAAAGGAAATCAATTCACATCTCAAACACCTCCCATTGCATCTACTGCCCAGGGCCACTAGTTAATGTTGTTTGTGCAGCATTAGTCTGAGTTACCATGGGACTGGGGACTCAGAACTACACAAACTAAAAATGTTAGCTCATATTTGGACCTTCATTGGCACTTGCCTGCAGACCGATGGGACCAGGAGGTCCAGGGAAGCCTCGGGATCCTTCATCTCCCTTCTGTCCAAACATACCCTGCTGTCCACGAGGACCTGGTTCACCATCACCTCCCTGAAAAAAACATTAGTCAGAGTCACAGTGCATTTCATTATATCCATAATGTCACAAATAATAGATTTTTGCATGTGCAGTCAAGACATACAGCAGGTCCTGGAGCTCCAGTAGTTCCCTGAAGACCAGGTGGTCCTGGGGGACCCTAGTGGACACAATAAAGAAGATAATCAGAACAACACAGCCGAACAAAAATGCAAATCGTACTCTGTGAATAAATAAGGATTTTACAGTCGAATTTACTCACATGTTCGCCTTTGTCACCTTTGCTTCCCTTCTGGCCTGGTTCTCCAACTTCTCCCTGAAAAGGTTTTAAAATCAGTCATGCAATATCCATTTTGCCTTTTTAAAACTATATAACAGATAAATCACATGCCGGTGAATATAACTGAAAGGAGCTCCATGTCAAAGTAAACCATTTACTGTGCAGTAAAAGATACGACATTGCCGTTGACCCGCATGGAGTTTTACTGTAAATGAAATGATAAATATTGTCTCTGAACTAACAGACATGGCCAGATAAAGCATTTCTACAACATATTCTCTGCACGTAAGCCCATGAAGCTTGTTAGAGGATACTGATGGAGAGACAACGTTTATGGTAGCCCTGCGCTAATTTGATTATGGGCCGCCTTTGCTGATGATGATGGATTGGCGGCAAGGGAGAGTGACTTGAGAGATAGGTGTGTGTTTCAGATGGCCGTGCGGTGTGTTTGTGATGATGAAGAATGATCACTGTTCAAAAAGTAAGGGCGAGGAATTCTGGGAAAAAATGTGAGATGTACTATAGTGACAGAAGAGAAATAATTGTCTTATTTAGAAAGTACAATATTTAAGAAGCACTATAAGTGTTCTTCTTGAATTAAGTGTATTTTAATTTTTTACATCATTTGTTTTTATAGGACAAGGTGAAGAAATTTTAGTGAGATTCATGCTATTTGCTAATTCTCTAAAAGCTTTTTTTTTACTTGGTGGTGTACATCTGTTAATGTAGCTTGGAAAACTTCAGTATAAAAGCGATATCTATTAGCCCTGGTTTAGAGATTGAATTGTCTTTATGAACTGACACATCAAGAAAAGCATTGCATGAAGTGATCAGCTAACTTTGGCAATGTGTTTTCTCTAACCATATTAATGTGAATCAAAATTGCAATTAACCTTGTCACCATCTTCTCCAGGTGGACCCTGAGGTCCTGCTGGACCTGGTAGACCAACTGGACCTTGTACTCCATCCCGACCAGCTGGACCTAGAGGACCTCTCTCTCCCTGAAAAAAATAAAAATAAAAATTTTAGCCAAAACACATTATTAATTGCAGTCTTAAGCATAATTTTTACTTTTAACTTTTTCTTTTACATTTGCTGAAAAATGTAAGAAATGTGGAGGATATGCTGTTACTATGCTATAACAAACCTTAAACTATTTACTGTCACCCATAAATGTATTATAAGAAATGCAAGTTTATGATCTTGATATCTTGATTACCGGTGCACCCTTCTCTCCAGCAGGTCCCGGGGGTCCCTGAGGTCCAGTACGTCCAGACAGGCCAATAGGACCAGCAGGTCCGGCTGCTCCTCTCTCACCAGGGGAACCCTATGACAACCAGTGATTTAACATATTTGACACATACTGTAGATACCCCATTTAGACATATACATGCTACACAAGATTTACTGAAGCATATACTGTACATTAATATGTTTCTAAAGATCTGCCATACTTCACTCATTAGTTATGTATAAAGCATTTAACCGGTCTCTCCAAGGATATATATTTTTTGTGCTGAAAATCTACATGAGGAGCTTTTGCCTTTGAATGATTTTGCTCTAGCTCTGCTAAAATCAAGATATTTCAGACAATTTTCAGAGTTTTTCCCATCTCAGCTGCAAAAATAATATTGTAAACAACTGCAGAGACACACCACTTTACAAAGGTACATGTCTTGTTGATATTCAACCCTGTCGAAATTACTTCAGACCAGCCGAATTTGTTGTAAAACTATGCTGAGACACTAGATGTTTACTAGATGACTGTTGATGTTAGGTGTTCAGAGTGTAACTTTTTTTAAATAAAATTATTTGGCTGTTGCTACACAGCTGCTGACATGTTCTCAGTGTTTTTTTGCTATGTAGGTGATAAGGTGTTTTTTTTTTGCTAGGTAGGTGCTTTTGTTGCTATGCAGTTAATAAGGGGTTTTGATTGTTTTTGGTGTTGTTGTGCTGATGTTAGGCTGTCGCTATGCAGTTACAAAGGGTTTCTGATTGTTTTTGATGTTGTTATGCTGATGTTAGGCTGTTGCTAAGCAGTAAGGTGCTTTGATTGTGCTTGATGTTGTTATGCTGATGTTAGGCTGTCGCTATGCAGTTACTAAGGTGTTCTGATTTTGTTTGACATTGTTATGCTGATGTAAGGCTGTTTCTATGCAGTTACCAAGGTGTTCTGATGTTGTTATGCTGATGTTAAGGTGTTACTATGCAGTAAAGTGTTCTGATTGTGTTTGATGTTGTTATGCAGATGTTAGGCTGTTGTATGCAGTTACTAAGGTGTTCTGATTGTTTTTGATGTTGTTATGCTGATGTTAGGCTGTTGCTATGCAGTAAGGTGCTTTGATTGTGCTTGATGTTGTTATGCTGATGTTAGGCTGTCGCTATGCAGTTACTAAACGGTTCTGATTGTGTTTGACATTGTTATGCTGATGTTAGGCTGTTGCTATGCAGTTACTAAAAGATTCTGATTGTTTTTGACGTTGTTATGCTGATTTTAGGCTGTTTCTATGCAGTTACCAAGGTGTTCTGATGTTGTTATGCTGATGTTAAGGTGTTGCTATGCAGTAAAGTGTTCTGATTGTGTTTGATGTTGTTATGCAGATGTTAGACTGTTGCTATGCAGTTACTAAGGTGTTCTGATTGTTTTTGATGTTGTTATGCTAATATTAAGGTGCTGCTATGCATTCGCTAATGTGTTCTAAGTGTCTTTAATATGTTACATTACAGATAATAGGTCATAGTTATTCAGTTGCTAAGGAGATTTCTGTGTTTTTAACATGTAACTACACAACTATTTGGCTGTTGCCATGCAGTTGCTAAGGTGTTCTAATGTTTTTTTTTATGTTATCATGTTAATGCTTGGGTGCTGCTACAGTATGTTTTTTTTTCTATGCCGGTTTTAGGCTGTTACTACTGTAGGTAGTTCCTAAGGAGCTCAGTGTTGTTGCTGTTTTGAGGTTGCTATGCAGTTGCTAAGGCATTCTGAATATTTTTACATTTACAGTACATACATTTAGCAGACACTTTTATGGTACTGCCTCCTGGTACTATGTTGTGGTTGCCAAGGAGTTCTAAGTGTTTTTAACATGTTATTATATTAGGCGTTGGCATGCAGTTTCTAAGGTGTACTGACAGTATTTAAAGTTGTATGCTAAAATTGCTAAGGAGTCCTCTGTGATTTTTAACATGTGGATGTTAGGATGAGGTTGCTAAGATGTTCTTTTTGCACCAAATTGCACCTGAGATCATTATCTTTGCAAGCACTGCTAATTAAATCACTGCAAAGGTTCAAAACAGAGGGTCTTCAACACGTGGATCAAATTGCCCAAATCTGTGTTATGTGTGTCATAGCAAGTGCAAAAAGCTTCTAAACAACAGAGCGTGGATGATCACAACCGCACACGCTGTTGAAAGAACAAAAAAAACTTCCTGTTGGGCACCAAATCTGCTCTTACTAGTGGACGAACATGCACTTAGACTTCTTATCTCTCTTTCTAAACGTGGTTTAATTTGTAGACCCCTGCATCTTCATACAAATGCAAATGTATCCTTTATCGGACTGACACAGCTGAATTTAAAACTCCTCAATGACTTTTCATCCATCCATTCTAATCTGGCAACACACTGTCAAGGCCTGAAAAAGAGCAATTACAGGGTGACAATACTTATCTTTTTTTTCCTTAAGAGAAATGAATCAGTGAAGAAAAGAATGTGGTTTTAATTCGAGAAACTCTTGAGGACATTCCACGTCATGCCCGTCACATAAAATCTAATGAAACAGCTTTGGTATAAAATGTCAAGAGGAGGTAATTACAAACTAGTGCTATTAATTCATCTCGAGACACTGTGGTGGTCACGATCACACCCTCTAGTGTTAACAAATGCCACTGCACAAGGCACTGTGGGAGACATTGTTTCAACTCTGTTTGCCTTGGTATCTCTTGTTTATAGAGAGCATGAATCAGCGGAGCTCTTCTTTGTTTGTGTGTGTGTGTTCAGTAGTGAAGAACACTTTTAAAATCCTTAATGGTGTTTTTGAGCCTTAGATCTTCCAGACCACTCCCTCAACCCTCTCAGACTCCTAAATATTGAATGTTGCTTTTGGGAGAATGAGCTACTCGCGTTGAATGATGGGAAACCATGGAAACAGAGTACTTACAACAGGACCAGGGGGGCCCTGAGGGCCCTCGGCTCCTTTCAAACCAGATGGACCCTGCAAAGAGCAAAAGAGAAAGAAGAACATAATATGAGGGAGTAAATAGGCCTAACAAGAAGGTTCATATCAAAGTGTCAGCATTCGTAATCCAACACGTCATCTATTGATGCTCAAAGCAGATATAAACATGTACTGTAGGGTATAGTGCACCATGCCTGAGCAAACAAATCTACCTACACAATATCATCAACACATAATGGAGATTTCACATTGAAAGCTTTTGAGAATCCACACTGAAAGTGTTTGTGGTTGTTCTTTTTTAAACTTCGGTTCTTTCATGTGTTGTGATCAGCCGTGATGTGTGAATACCAGTGGTGTTACATTATTGACAACCTAGTTTTAGGCACTTCTTTTGAATCTATGAAAAGATAACTAAGAATCATACTTGGAATATAGTGCAAAGCTATATTGTTTTAAAAGATTCTCCTTAGATATTACGCAAAACAAAGCAAGAGTTTAGAACGACATCAGGGTAAAGGATTTTTGAGGTGAAAAATTGTGTATCTATCATTTTTAGAAGAAATATTACATTCAGCCCATGATATAAATTACTCTATGTCTGCTCTTTTTCTTGCTCATAAACATAACTACTTCAAATATTACCTGGAACAGAGTGGGGAAACACAAAAGCCCGAAAGGATAATGCTCTAATGAATTTATATGAACTCATGTTCTACAATTTCATGAATAAATCCAGAGATATGGTGGTCTCACGCAGCTCAGATTCTACCAGCAGTATTGTAAGCTTTTTATCAAAGGGAATAGCTAACCAAAAAATGAAATACTTGCCCTATTGTTGCTAAAAACATTCACTTTGGAAGAACCTTCACAAAGATTTGTGTTTAAGTCCCAAAAAGGGTAAAAAATAACCTTAAAGCACTATAAACAGTCCATGTGTATTCTTTACTCATGCCAAAGACATTTAATGTTATTGACATCCAACCTGTACCATGGACAGAGAGTTTTCGCACAGGTAGATTATGACAAATTTCAGTCTGTTCCTCACTTGAAATATAGTGCACAAGTTGTATGGATCCCTTTTTATGGCAATTTTTGTCCTTTGTAGAGTTAACTAAAAAAATGAACATACTGAGTTTAATTTTCTGGGTAAACAACTTTTATGAGTCCTATTGCTTCTAAACTAATTTTTGCACTTCAGCACAAACTGACAGTGGGTTTGGTCTCTTCTGACTGTGGCCTTCATTAGTTTTCCATATGACAGAGACATCCATAGAACTGGACTGCCTGCTGGTTCTGCTTCTAACCGATTGATATTTACTGGCCTCTTTTTCTCTCACAGGACAGTTACCAACTGGGGCACAGTAAAAATCAAAGAGCTGACAAAAGCTCTCATGTGCGTGTATATGTGAGGGGATTTGTGAATCCATGTAAATTAATTTTGGTCTCATAAGCTAATATGAAACGAATCTAAAATATCCTGTAGTTGTTTCATGAATGTCTTTATAGGTGCATCTGTGTGTGTGTCAGGTCTCATAGAGCTGCCGTTGTGTTTTCTGACTGAGGGCTTGAGATTGCCTCTCTAAAGGGCAGACACACACGGTGGTCTTAGTAATGACTGTTGCTGTCCTAAGAGAGGGAAAAAAAATCGCCCCAGTAGAAAACAATCAGGCAGTGCATTGAGAGTGAGTCTCTGCCACTGACCTTGAGATCAGGCATCAACAATGAACAAACAACCTCGTCTCCCAAAATCTAATTGGCAACATTTCCAATTAAATCATTCTCTGGGCAGATAATATATATAAAAGACAACAACCCAGCCTCTTCAAAAGGTGGCAAAGGGAAAAACGTGAACCGCAGTCAGATTAGCATAATGTATCTCTGCATTAAACAATGCAAAGTTAGCTTTTTTTGAGGTTTTACACCCTATTAAAGTCTTTGTGGAGAGTATTGAAGTCCAATTCTGTGAATGTAATGAGCTGGGGCTGCTGTCTAACTCTCTGTCTACGCCTAAGATTAGGAGGATTTATTGCAGTGATTTATTCGCGATGGGAGCATGATCTTACCGTCACTCCGGGAAGACCTCTCTCTCCTGGGAACCCTCTCAGTCCTGGAGGACCATCCTTTCCTGGACTGCCCGGAGGACCTGGATCTCCCTGTAGACAGACAGTTGGCAATTGAATACTTTATTGAACTTCAAATATAATGAACAAAAAATTTACACAGAATGAATTCTCAGCTAATGCTAATGGGCTCTGAACTGATGAAATGATCCTGAGTTATTGCTAGCTTCAAATCCACCGTCGCCAGCGCTGGCAGGTCGATTCAATTAATATGTCTGACTCACAGCATGATTAAAACTGAAGTGTGTAAATTCTATATAATGAAACATGTTTTCAAACTGATTTTTTGAACATTGCGTCAGCCTTAAATTGGTCTGACAGACAGAAAGTAAAAATTTGCAGGCCCAAGAAAGTTTTTAGTCCGCATTTTCAGAGGAACCTAGAAGAATTTTATGAAAAGAACATTTAAACACATTAAATATGCCCAACTCATGTTAATTATGCTAATTGCAACTGAAAGATTTTGTACACTGCGATTTAAACACTGGGGTCTACATTTTTTTCAATCAAAAACAGCACAAATGATTGAATGGTAGTGTACATTATTGGTAGCTCCAAATACATTTTTGTCCGAGTTTTAGGTTACACTTTATTTCGATAGTCCATTTAGACAATCTGCTAAATACAAGTAACTTTTTTAACTACATGTGAACTAATTCTCATTAGTTTACAGCTACATGTCTACTAACTCTCATATTAGACTGTTAGGGTAGGTTTAGGGTGAGCAGAATAAGTTGACATATACCTGCAAAGTTTCTGATAGTCAGTATGTAGTATGTTGTGGATCCACCAAAATAAAGTGTTAGAAGATCTTAAGCAGACAGTCTACTAATACTCTAATGACTGCTAGTTGACATGTAGTTGCAAAGTTACTTACTGTTAGTAGACTGTCTAAAGGGGACCATCGAAATAAAGTGTTACCAAATTTTAAGACACAGTTAATATTTCAGCACAATTTAAACAAGCCTGCCTTAAACAAGTATTAAGAATACTAAAGTGTCTTGAGGGGGCCAACAAGTGCCTTCTAACAATAAACTGCAATCAAACAGGCCTTCCTGAGGGGCTCGAGAGTGAATTTTGAGATTTAACATTGCTAGAAAGCTTAACACTGTTTTAGCCATTTGAAAGAAGACCTCCACTTGACCTCAGTGTCTCTGCAATTTGATTGGGCCACTGAATGTGTCATACTTAGCTAATAATATGAGAAAACAAATGAGCAAAATCAGGAAAATTACTGCAGAAAGGCCGTGAGTCTGACTGCTCAGACTAAGGCAGCGTACTCTGCCTCCGCGGTGTTCACTCACGTCTGACAGCCTGTCTGAAGTGGACCGATCAAGCTGATTAAAGTGTCTCCGTTTAGGAGTGGCAGAAATTGAAACCAAGACAGGAAGGTTGGACACTCAGAGAAATTCAGTTCAGCTTTTAAAACCCAAGTCTACTAACAATTTAGACTCTATTTAGAAAGGGAATTCAGCAATTCTCCACAGTGCGAATGTTATAGCTCTGGAAAACTTGGATACACTTGGACAGAATGAGTTGTTGGTCAACAAATTGATCTCCCCTTGCGTTTTTTTTTAATAACTGAGGGTCCTAATCAATCATTTTTAGTTTTGTTTTGTCCTTGCCTTCTGGGCATTTCTTTGGTTTTGTTGTTACATTATGCAACAAGAAATGTTTGAAATTCAGCTTAACTATTGATAACAGGACAATCAATCATTTTCTGTTTGTACTCTGCCCTCGATATATTCTATTCAGCCGAAAGTCATGTAAATATGAATGTCATTCACCTTTGCACCTTCTTTTCCACCAGCACCTGGAAGACCTTGCTCTCCGGGGGGACCAGGGGGTCCAGGGTGTCCTCTCTCACCAATAGGGCCGGTTTCTCCTGTTGGACCCTGTCAAACCATTTCAGACACATTTGTGAGATACATAGGCAAATCCTTGTGCTTATCTCAAATAATATATGCAAAAACATAAACATCTACCTGTGGTCCAACAACACCACCAGGTCCTGGTGGGCCAGTTTTGCCTTGGAAACCCTGGGGGGGAAAATCACTTACTGTTAAAAAACAACAATCTAGTGGTGGACCATCAAGTAAAACTGGATTTTATACGACACAGTTACACAGGCAAAATGCAGCTGCAGTAATTCACACTATGTTTACTGCTGTTAAATGTGATAAACAAGCATCTCCTACTGGGTCGTGTCATTAATAAAACCTCTGCCTGGATCAGACAGAACCTCCATAACTCCTTCAGATTTACACATAACTCAGAGGAAGTGTGCTCATTCAGTCCCTGAACACATTCTTGCTGGAGTAACTGATCATTGATGTCTGCTATAGGTTATCGCTTTGGCTATTTGGGTGATCTGTAGGAAGTGTGAGTGATCGGAAACACTTACAGTCTCTCCTCGCTGACCAGGGTGACCGGGCAGCCCATCCTTTCCAGGTGGTCCCTAAAACACCGAACGAGATTAAATATATAGTAAACAACACATTTGTCAGCATCTAAAACAGTATAGATAAACAGGTACTTACAGGGGGGCCTTTTGGCCCCGAGAAGCCAACGGGACCCTGGGGCCCTTGAGGTCCCTGGAAAATGCAGGTAAAAAATGGGTCAGCTGAAAATTACTTCAAAATAAGTTAACAATGCAATGCATTATCAATGGATTAATGACAATATCAGAATCCGATATGTGAACTAGAAGAAGTGATCTGGGGCCTTATTTATAACTGCTGTGTATGAACAAAACAGATGCAAAAAACTTTTTTCCTGAAGTGATATAAATGAATGAAATAAAAAAATGTAATCTCTGTTTTCGTGTTGTTGTACATTTACGTGAAATATTCAAGCACTGAAATTACATAAAGTCATTATGCCGAAGTTGAAATGTACCGATGTATGCTATTTGGACAACCTGAAAAAAATGGGAAGATTTACACATTTTCTTTTTAAAATACATAGTGACCCTATCTGCAAAACTGCATAAATGTAGTTTGATTTAAACCTAAATACTATTTGGCCAGTGAAAAAATTATATTAACTCTTAATTTATCTGATATTTAAACATGTAAAATATATTTATATATAATATATTTATATATAATAAATATATTTAAAAAACTAACAAGGATATATATTATATCCTTATATATATTTATATATAATAAATATATTTAAAAAACTAACAAGGATTTTGGATGATTTTTAGTAGTAAAATTACTGTACAAATGGTATTTATAGTGCGTATATTATATCTCCTTAATGTACAATGTTAACATTAAGGTTAACGATGTTAACATTGACTTTTGACGATGTTAAACATAGTGTCACGTGGATGGGAATATGCATGGAAATGGTTTGCAAATGATGTTATGCGTAGTAAAATTAGGCATTGTAAGGTCCATATATGGTTATTTCTGGGAGGAGTTGGGTGGAAATGCACATATGCACAATCTTTCCCCAGACTTATGTGTGTACGTGAAGTCTAGCTTTTGAGCATACGCACACTTTCAGAATGAAATCTACGGAGAGTTTTAGAAACGAGGCCCCTTGATCTTTTGTCTTATATTCTCAGTAAAGGTTCTATGAAGGCAGCAGAAGTTATAACACTCAAGATAGCAAAATCTAAAAAAAAATATTACAAGCTGCAACTAAGTGCAATGTCGGTAAAGTCAACAGCCTTTTGAAATGCTTCGAAAAGGTACCCAACAGATTCCATTTGACAAACGGAATAAATAAACAGGAAAACACAGAAAAATACAGGAAAGAGCGAGAACAGCATTTCACAGCAGAAACAAACACAGCAACATCAGATTTCGAGTGATGTGGGCCTTGGAAAACAGCCTTCCAGTGGTCTAATGCTCAAGAGCTCTTCATAAATCTATAATAGCTTCCAGACGAAAACACAGGTCTGGTTCTAAGTCCTCTTATCTGGAGTACACCCACATGCTGAGCTAATCCTCACTGCGCTTCGTGCAAAAGCATCCTCTCTGAGCGCTTCAAGCCGTACACCATCTCATTGTAGATGATATGATGGGATAAAAATGTTTGCTGCAATGTATTCTGGGTGGCACTTACTCTCTCGCCGGGTGGGCCAGGTGGACCGTCGTTGCCTGCTGTGCCCTGTTGAGAGAGGAAAGCATAAGGACTGTGCAATGGAAGTGATTGACAAAAACGAAGTCTGAGGGAAGTAGTACCTTAGGGCCTGGCTTTCCTGTTGGACCTCTTGCACCGCGTGCACCACGAGGACCCTAAAAATTCAATGTATTAACACTTGGTGACTTGCATAATCCAACAAAATTATGTAAAAATGAAAAAGGGAAGTGCTGCAGCAGTACATACCGTCGGACCTCTTTGACCTCTTGGGCCGGCTTTTCCTGCAACTCCCTTTGAAAAGAATGAAGAAAAATGAGTGTGGTAAAAATTGAGGGTGAATTCAATAGCTACACAAAGCAAATCCAATCGTTGCAGTTGCTGCCGTTCTTTTTGCCAAGATGAGATGGCAGTGTGTATGGGGGAAAACAGCACTGGATACCTTCCCCTAGGATTTCTGGGACTCACGGTAATATTTGTTTCAGATGAGGTGTAGGTGTATTAGAAGCACACAAACAAACACACATACAGCACACTGTCATTTTGCTTTCTGCTCATGGGCAGGAGCTAAACACTTGGAAAAATAGCAGCTAACCTGACATTTAGTTATAAATAATCTTTTTTAAATGTTTAGGGCACAGTTGCTTTTGCTAATAGGTTTCCCATGAACAACATTAGACAAACTAAAGGTTTGTTTGCTAGTGAAAGCTATTTCCATTGAATTAATGGTTGGGAGTCTCTCAAGGGAAATTTCCGATTCATTTTCCTTAGTGGTAGTGGTAGTGTGATGTACTGTATGCAGAGCCATAACACTTTTTGCTCTATGATTTTTGTGGATTTCAGTCTGGAATGCGTTGTAATTTCCATCTAATGTGAGGAATTATTGGGTTTCTACTTAGGGAAATATACTAGTTAAGAAATCAACTAGCATCCAGAAATGCAGTTGTATTGTTACAGGCACTGTACATCCCATTTTAATGCTTTATTTACCTTTACCAAAATGAACATGATGTAAAAATAACATATTATTATTAAAATGTAGGTACACCATGGTGTTTGGTGTATTGATCATTTGTATACTACAGCTAGTGTTGAATATAACTATAGTAACCATATTGTTTGTAGTAAAAACATTGTTATATGTGACCCTGGACCACAAAACCAGTCTTAAGTCGCTGGGGTATATTTGTAGCAATAGCCAAAAATACATTGTA
>JAUCNO010000548.1:12662043-12677062 GCA_032353835.1 Enteromius viviparus | reverse complement strand
CCCTGGACCACAAAACCAGTCTTAAGTCGCTGGGGTATATTTGTAGCAATAGCCAAAAATACATTGTATGGGTCAAATACAATTCTTTATTGCCAAAAATCTTTAGGATAGTAAATAAAGATCATGTTCCATGAAGGTATTTAGTCAATTTCTTACCGAAAATATATTAATACTTCATTTTTGATTAGTAATATGCATCAATAAGATCTTCATTTGAACAACTTTAAAGGTGATTTTCTCTGTATTCAGATTTTTCTGTACTCTCAGATTTCAGATTTTCATATAGTTGTATCTCGGTCAAATATTACACTATCCATCCAAATCATACATCAATGGGAAGCTTATTTATTCAAATTTCAGATCATGTATGAATCTCAGTTTCGGATTGAAGTTGGGATGCTGGTTTAAGCTGGTCATGTGCTGGCAAAAGGACCAGCTTAAACCAGCAAAGGACCAGCATCAACTAGCAAATGACCATCTTAAACCAGCTTAAACTAACATCTCAGCTTCAAAACAAACCTAACCAGCATATGCTATTTTCTACAGCAGGGTAATAAACAAAATATTTTATTTGATATATTTCATTTAAAATAATATATTTTAAAATGTGAATCTTTTTGCAGCGAAATGCAAGCTCTCTCATGGAAAGCTTTAAAACAAGTTAATGCTAACTCATGTTAGCTTAATGCTAACACTGACAAGAAAAACTTGCTGCTAACTCTTAATTATAGAATAATGATGATGCTAGGCTGGTAAAAGGAAGACCGTGATTTTGTACAATTTCTAAACAGGAACTGAATAATTTTAATAAGGATAAATTTAACAGGTCTCATTTTCACTATGAAATGGATGTCTTTGTAACAGTAAGTGCATTTAGATGACCTCTGACCCAAGTATTCATGCACTTTTGTGCACTTTCTGCAAGTAAGTAATTTTCCAGATGTGAGATTCTTGTTGAATGCATTTGTTCCAGCATCTTTTGTAGTGATGTATTGATTCGCGTCCGTGTTTTTGTTCAAAGTCATCATACATATCCTTTCATAAAAGGAATCAATCAGCCTTTTTCATATGTTTGTAATAATGCAGTGTGCACTTCACACAAAGCAGGTTGGAAGAATCCATCTCACCCTGGCTCCTTTCTCTCCGTTGGCTCCTGGGAATCCGGGGAAACCGGTCGAACCCTGAAAAATCAAAGAAAAAGACTTAAGGGAGGAAGAGAAGGCAACATGACCTGCATATTAATGAGGGATGAACTCTAAGAGTCCCGACTCTCCTACTGATTCCCGACAGTTAAATGCCATTACAATCTGTTAACATTAGCATCCTTGGCTTTGCTACTTCCACTGTAGAGTTTTAAATAGCTGTGAGACTGCTTGGTCCCTTTTGTTGGCAAGCTTTTTTCTCAGAATAATTCAGTGCTTGAAAGATAGACTTTGAATGCGTATGATATATCCCAAGATAAACAAGGCCCATCTCGATTATCAGTTTCCTTGTTTTGTTTGCACAAGACGAGGAGAGATTCAGGAAAGGGATCGCTTGTCAGTGTGGAAATACAACAGAGTCCACCGAGGACGGAGGATGATATAATCAACTGAAACAACAGACGTTGGATGAAAACAAATGGCCACTCATTCAGATAAACAACCAAACAGAGTTAAGACTAAGAGTTACTACTGATGAGTCTTAATCGCTCTCATTCGCACTTCTTGTCTCTTTCTTTCTCTCATTTTCAATGCAGTAAATTAAAAACAGCTTACCCACGTTCCTCAATCCTGGCAGCGGAATAAGCATTCAAGAAAGCAAATCAATACATTGTTTTGCGAATTCATTTTAAGGGCAAGCCTCCTGGAGAAATCAGCTTTGATTTACCACAAAGGATATTATGAAACTGTAAAGGTGAGACATTGACGAATAAGCAGTGACACTCTATAAAAAAATGCCACAACTCTGATGCCAGTAACCACTCAGACAGTGATGGCTGGTCTTCAAAAGTGCACTTTATGATAATTTGAAAGTTGGCATGCTGTTTGAATCCATTCCAGAGATGATGGCATGTCAAAGTGCTTGTAATCACATCACTTGTCTGTCGTTCGTTAATGCTGCAAAATAGAAACGGATTTACGAGACTGTAAATCTACCAACGGAGTCAGCACCTCTGCTAGGACTGGGCTTTATTCCATTTTATTCGAACAAATTCATGATAAGCTTTAAAGGTGGAATATGTCACTGCTACTCCACTATTGGCTACTGCAGAAATAGTGAATGAGGTTTGCCTGAACGTTCCCTCTGCATGTCATTGGTTCGACAAAGAAAAACTCACACCATTGGTTAAGCTTCTGTCAAGTCCTTTAGAACATGCAAAGAAACAGCCTGTTAATTTTTAAGTTTATTTTTAAGCCTTTGTGGGTTTAATAATATATTTTAAATGACATTCCTAAAATCTTTCTGAAAATAGCTTTCAACGTTGATTAAAAATGTGATTTTAAGTTTAATTTTAATGTACTTACTGTATTATAGTCTAAAAGTACATATTCTAAAATAAAACTAAATTATAATAATCGAATGAATTCATATTCATAATAAATGAAAAATTTGTCAGATTTTTCATTAATAGTTTTAAATTTAACTTAAATTATATTAAATTATTCATATTATGAAAGTACAACATTTTAATATGCAGAAACTGTGTTCATAACAAAAATTTTCCAGGAGTGTAAGAATATATTTTTATTTAAAGAACCAAATATTTATATATTTTTTTGCATGTTTTAGGACAAAAAATACTGATTATAAATTTTAAATGACAGAACATTTACTAAGCAACATATCAAATTGTGAAGTGAAACCTCAAGAGTCTTCCTAATTGTATCAACTAGTTGCCTGTAACAATGTCAATGTTTGTCATAGAAGATCTCCAAACCTCCATGGCCACTTAAGGTCTAGTTTGGGGCTGGCTTGAGCCAGATTGGGTACTGCTGCTACAGCTGATGCTGTTGTTGATGAAAGGCGCTGAGGTCTGACACAGGCATCTGTGCTCCGACTTCTCCTCGCTGCCTGCGTGACCAGCATCCCCAACAGCACAGGGAACAATCCTGGCATGAGTTGCTCATTTTAAAAAAGCCTCACTCGGTGCAGCATGCATAATGCATTCTCAGGAGGGCATTAGTTCATGCTAATGAGCCAAGTTGTTGTTTAGCTCATAAGTGAAACAATCGTGATGCAGGTACAGGTGTCATGTTCAATTTAAGTGCATACCTTTGGCCCTTGCCGTCCTGGATAGCCGGGCAATCCCGGAACACCAAGTTTGCCCTAGTGGAAAACAAGCCAAAGATCATTAGTCCAAGAACATCTCTGGACAAACAAACATCTCATTTGATATTAACATTCCAAACACAACCTCCGCATCACTAATAACGGTAATCCGTAATCAACAAGCAGCATACCTTTTCTCCAGCAGGTCCTAGGGGTCCAGATTCACCATTGGGACCTGAACGACCCTTCGGGCCCTCTGGTCCATCCTCACCTCTGGGTCCAGCCAATCCAAGTTCACCCTAAACGTGCACAGAAAACCAGCCAATCAGTGCACCCCTTCATAGGTTAAATTAGCATGGGCTGGGAGCCGGCAAGGCTGGATGCTGTTTATTTACCCTATCGCCTTTGAGACCCATGTCTCCCTTGAAACCCGGGAAACCATCCTCGCCCTAAAAAGTAGGATAAGACATTAGGGAAAACATATAGAGTGATGAAGCTATAGCTGCTGCATATAAATACAGAATCATTAATACTTTAGAATTGTACTAGCTCTCCATCTGCTGACAATATTGCAGTACTGCAACACTGCCAATGATTTTAGCACTTACAATATTGTGTATATGGAATAAATTACACCAAAACTGTGGTAAAAGTGAGCTACAGCTGAAATACTCTAAATGTGTGCTAATCGCTAAAAGTATGCTAATTGTTATGATACAGATTATTGATCTATGGCTAAATCCTAATTCAGTCAGCCTTAATCTTTCATGCGTATGATGCATTGTGCAACTTTGTAATCACCTGGCAACACTTGACTAAATCTAAAAGTGAGCTAGCAGCGAAAGAGCTAAACAGCTAAAAGTGAACTAGCAGCTGAAGGTATGCTAAATGATTCAGTTTTGAATAATGAGTGAATTCTCATTCTGTGAATCTAAACATAACTCTGAATGTCTCGCCTACATGTGCACGATGCATTATTCAACTCTTTGACTACCTGATGGCATTGTCAACTCAACTAATGCCTTATTTATTTGGATATGGACACGGCTACACACTCACACACACAGTATCAATCCCACAATCAGTCGAGTGTCATTCTCAACCATTTCTTCTCCATTCCTAAATTACAGCCGACTGCAGTCTGATTAGCATTCATTTCAAAATGCGTTGATGGTTTTTGAGAAGGGGAAAAAAGAGGTTTGCGTGGCTATGGACGTACTTAATAGTTATGGAGTGATTTTGTGTCTAGAATAAGTGTTATGACACCCTCTCTGCATGATTAAACAGCACTTATGATATGATGTTCAAGAGGAGAGAACATGTAGAGGCTTTTGGATTCTTTTTATGCAGATTTAGTGACCAGTAAGTGCAACTGCAATGATTTTCAGTGCAAGCATCAACGTCTAGAGACATCATTCAAAAAAGATGTGGATTTCCGCATACCTTCTCTCCTTTGCCTCCCTTCAGTCCACGAACGCCATCAGCACCCTGTAAGACGGAGAGCATGTGATCAAACAGATATCACAAACTCAACAAAACACCAATAAATCTCCATCAAATACAACAATGCTTTACCTTCACACCGCGAGGGCCAGGATAGCCAATAGGGCCCTGGGGACCGGGCTGACCCTGAAAGTGACAACATTGAAAAATTATAAAATGTGTGCGGCGAAGAATGAATTTCTGTGGCTGAGGTAACCTTGCAAGAGGTTTATAGCTAAACACACCGATCACTGATTCAAACAACATTTTCTAAATCTGAAAGAAGAAAATCGAAGTCAGGGACGAATATTAAATAGTCATTTTTTTGAGGTTTTATTGGTCGGATGACCTAAAAGATCAAGATTGAATGCATATACATATTTACCTCAGAGCTCCTTTTAGCTCCTTTTTAGCTGCCTTGCATTAGCATCATCACAAAAATACATTTTTAATACTTATCCATACTAATTCACATTCTGTATAAATGCTCCCTAAAATTCCTTACCAAAGCTCCTTTCTCTCCAGGTGGACCCTCTTTACCAGGATGTCCCTGTAAAATAAAGACATTAGCTACAGTTCTCAACAACAAGTTTGTTGTAAATATCTAAGGATTGTTTTTTAAATCACTTGAGTTGCATTTTGAACACACATCTTTGCTATGTTGCTTCTATAGTATCAATTATATATAACATACGTAAGAAGATCCGTTATGGTCTTTGTCAGAGTTCTAGACAAAGGGCTGTGAAATATGTTTCAATTATCACCTATCAGTAGTTTAGCAGACATGAATCACTTGGAAAATCAGTAGCACCGGTACTTACAGGAGGTCCATCAGCGCCAGGCAATCCAGGCAAACCAGACCTTCCCTGAGGACCCTGCATAAAGAGACAGAGAAAAAGAACTTTGATTGGATTAAGAAGAATTTCTAAGACCACAGATGATGCCCTACAGGCAATACCATGCACTGAATGAACTTATGAAAAATGAAATGCTAACATAAAGAAATGCATGCTCATGTTTTGAGACTTAGTCACATCTATCCTGCGCCGAAGCTCATTTTGCATTTATGTAAACAAAACAAAAGAGCAAGAGATACAAATATAAGTGATTAATTACAGTGCCCTGCGGCATATTTGCTGAATGAAATCCAATACTTGTTTCTTATTTAATTTCTCATAACACATATGATGTGAAATTCATAGCCTTTTTGCTTTCTACAACCATTTGTAAGGTGAAGTTCATAATCACTCCCTACCTCACAGCCAGGTTACAACTGTTGGTTCAATATCAAACAATTTTCACTTGCGTGAATGATTCAGAAAACATTTTTTATGGCTAAATGATAAATATATTGATTGAAAACAAACAAACATTTTTTGTGCCTACTTTGGATTTTGGCAGATCGAAAGCCAAACTTTTTTACTTTTTACATTTTACTGCTTTTGTTACATACAATAAAAATGATATGCATGTGTGCATATAAATCATTCTTGTTTAAAACCGAAACTTTTTTGGAACTTAGCATCATCAAATTAGTTCAATCTTTTTGTGTATGCTTTTTGTGTACAGTATATACATATATTGCATATATACTATATGTAAATATATATGGAGGTCTGTTTAAGGATAAAGAACCAGGAATTTTATCAAACGTTTTATATCACCACAGTATGTTTCATAATCTTTATTTTTGGTCTCCTTCTGTTCATGGGGACTCCTGAGAATTATATGCATAAAAAAACCACGAAAGGCTTACTTTTTCTCCAGGCGGTCCGATGGGGCCCTGTGGACCTGGAAGACCCTGTACAACAGAAAACAGTAAAGTCAAGCTTTGTTGCCATGGCAGCAGGGCAGGGGGGAGATAGAGGGGTAGGTGTGTGGAAGAGAGGAGCCCAAACTGATGACTTACACCCAATAATGGACTTATTGTATTGTCCCTGTGTGTGTGTTGGCAGGGTCACTCTTGTTTGAACAGTGTGCTTGAGTGTGTGTGTGCATACGAACGGGTGTTTACTGTGTGTGTGTTTACAGTGGCCGACTCAGTGTGTTTGTGTATGTGCTGACCAGGAGTTCACTCCAGGGAAATTTGAGCTCACTGCTCTGATTCGACCGCTGCAGGTGGGGCGTTATGAATGAAACGCTTTCAGCTGCCCACTTCCTCTGAGCCCAGCAGAGACTTACAGAAATATTTCAAATAATTTCACCATGCCCTCTGAGCATCAGAGTTGTTCGGAAGTAAAAATGATAGCAAGGGTGAGAAATTGCCAGCAAATGGGTTTAACTATTTCACCAAAATAATACAAAATTAAGTTAATAAATTAAAGCTTTAAGCCAGTAATTAAGCAAAATCTAAGATTATATACACGCATTGACAAGTATATGCATTTTTTGATTAAAATATTTTATATATTTATTTAAATATTCAATAATAAACAGATATTCCATATACATATTTTTTTATGGAGTTATATATTATTAATGTTCCTTTCAATATATATTTTTTTAACACAATATATCACAATTACCATACTTTCCTCCCAAATTCCTACAGGAACTGCACCTAAAATATCATTTACATTAGCATTACTGTAATTCAGTAAATAAACGAACACATAAAAAAAAAAAATAATAATTCCCATGCTTTTTCATTATCTGATATTACTAAATTATGCAACATTTCCAAGGGAAACCTTGATATAAAAAGAAAATTCACTTGCATTGCTTTATACAACGCCTGGCAAACTAACTCTTACATAAGAAAAAAAACAGAAACTTTGAAGTAAAACCTCTGAGCTTCAGTGTCTAAAGTGTGTGTTTGTTCTCACCTGTGTTCCTGGGATTCCCTGTTGACCAGGAGGGCCCGGCTCTCCCTGGGGTCCCTGTTCAACAGAAAATGACAGTATATATCAGCTGCACCCTCAGCATGTCAGTTCACCAGCAATGTTTTATATATCTATGTGTGGGTTAACATACGTACATGGCGATGTGAAAATGATGCTAATATGGTGAGCACAATGATGACAATATTATATACAGTATATTATATGAACAATATGATAAAGCTAATCAACTCGCACACCTTGTCAGCTTTACAATGCCTGTCCTCATATTTGACATAATATTGTTTTTTAATATATCTGAGGGGACTTTTATACTCAAACAAACAGATGAATTAAGTGTTGTTTTAGTTAGTCATAATTTGCTTCCAAAAACAAAAGATGTTTGGGATTCGACACGCTAAATTCCAAGCTATTTTGTTACACAAGGTTTATATATCCACTGGTGATGTCACTGCGGCAGTAAGAAATTTAATTTAAACTTCACAGTAGTCTTGGCACAAAACATAAAGGCCAAAATACATCTTAAACCCACAGAGATTCCCTCAACAAGTATTAGCAGCATCTGCAACGCGGATTCTATCGTCAAAACGCCATGTTTACGAGATCTATGTCTCTTACCATGTTTCCTTTGGGTCCCTGTGGACCATCAACACCAGCAATGCCCTGCAAAAATCAATTGTGAAAGATTAGAAGCGGGCGATCAGAATCAGATCCGCAAGATTATAAATTAAAAATCACTTACAGGTTGTCCAGGGGGTCCAGGAGGGCCTCTAGGGCCGAGCAGACCTCGCGGCCCCTGAGATAAAAAGAAATGAGAAGGCTCTGATTAAAAAGAGCAAGTATTCTCTTTTGAATTTTAATAGGAATCCTAATAGGCTGTTGAGTGACTCTGCCCCCTGGTGGCAAACTGGAAATAAAACATTAAAAAAAACAAAAAAAACAATACAAGGTGGGACACACTTACGCTCTCACCAGCAAGTCCTCTTGGTCCAATCTCTCCATCTTCTCCCTGTAAAGGAGAAAGAAGTGAAGATAATATGGTTATTCTAATAACTGAAACAATGAAATAATAAGGACTTTTTTTTTCCTCTACAGGTGAATAAGAAAAGCACTTACCCTAGGTCCATCCTCTCCAGGAGGTCCATGGGGACCAGGAGGGCCGTTCTCACCCTGTCAGAAAGAGACAGACAGGTAGCATCATAAAAGGGAAATACCCTACTGTAAAGTTTTCAGATCAAACTCCTAATTTCACCTTGGAAGAGCTCATGGTTCTTATATGTATCATTATGTATTATATATGCTTAGTACAAGGAAGAACAAAATTGTCAGCTAATTCTGTGTATTTGACATCCTTGTTTCCAATTTACAAGAAGGGGGTAAAAAATGTCGCTTTTTTAACTAAACATATGTTTAAAGCATATAGCATTTTAAACTTATGATATTAAAGCTGCAGTCCATAACTTTTGGCACTCTAGCGATTAATAAAAAGAACTATGTGTATTGTGAATATTGTAGCCGGATCTACTTTTCTCTGTTAATGCCTATGAAAAATCACGCAGGTTCTACTCCGCAGTGGAACCAGTCTAAATCGTCTGAATATAATCACTTATTTTAGGTGTACCATACATATTCAGGACATGTAAAAACATGGTCTGGAAAATAGATTCATGGTGCACTAGTTTATTATATAAAAATGCTAATCAACTGCAATGGGATAATAATATGCAATATAATTCCATGTCAAGTTAATAATGTTAATAATTCATATTATAAATGAAAGCTATTGATAGCAGAGATGTTCGGAAATAAGACAATAAATGATAAATCATACGGAAAAGGATAAATTACCAAAAAGGGGTTACATTAATTAGGTAAAATAATAATTCAGCTTGTTATAAATCAATGTATTTAAGCCTAAACTTAGCCTAAACTTGTTTGTGAAAATCAATGTATGTCATTTTAAAACTTTAAATCACATTTAGTTATTTAGTTTAAAAAAATACATATTAATTATCAAATTTTTATTTTATTTATACCATAATATATAATATACCTCGGCCAAAACCTTATAGGAGTTGCAATTTAGTAATTGTTAAGAACATTGTTATGAATCTCTTCAAAATCACCTAAAATCACCCTAAAAATATACCCTCATTTTACAGCATTTCTCAATTCAATTGTTGTGACAGTACACATTTTGTGAATTGTTTTGACAGAATATACAGTATTTTGTTTTGACAATACATATTCATGCTCACCCTGTGTCCCTTCTCACCGGGCAGACCCGGAAGCCCATCAAAACCTCTGTCACCCTAAGAGAAGACGATCAGATAAACCATTCACGCAATATATTAATATGTACAATATAGCATATATGTGGCCGGGAATATGTCTTGTACCTTAGATCCGGGTTCCCCAGGCATTCCGCGGCCCCCATCAGCTCCAGCACGACCCTGTCACAGAAAGGTCAGAGAAGACATTATTTGTCCATATGCTAACTGACGACTCATTCAAGTTAAAGCAAAAATTAATAACCTTTTGTGCATGTGAAAAATAAATAGAAATATCTTACTCTCTTGCCAGGTTTTCCAATTTGCCCTGGTGGGCCTTGGATACCCCTTGGGCCCTATGGTGGAAAGATATATGATTAAGTACAATAAGTAGATAATTAGTTAGGATGACCTTTGGTGGTAAGAGATGCTTTGTCTTACCTGAGGACCATGATCTCCACTCTCTCCCTTCAGCCCAGGAGCTCCGGGAAGACCCTAAACATGGATGTAAGCAGGGAAAGAGAGAGAAATATGTTAGACCTAGACCAAACATCATGTTTTTAACATACAGAAAAGATCGAAATGCCTGCACTATATACAAAGTAACAGCAGGTGGCAATATTTCACAGCACATACTATTCCTGATCTTCACTCACACAGAAAATCCAAATAAGAGCTCAATAAAAGCTAACGCAGTTGACCGACTGAGTTGAATTTGTTTTAAGAAGTAGTTATTGCACTTGACTTTAGGGAATCAGCTGTTTCGTACCACATGAAGCAAAATACTTGAACTTGAAAGTGTTGATTTTGAAATTGCTGCTATTCCAGACAGACTGTCCTAGTTTTTTGAACTGATTTCTTAGATAATTTGAGAGTTGAGTTTTGCATTTATTCCTAAAAGTACACCCTACTATAAGGAAACTTGAAGATTCTCATTAGTCTGCTTTTTAAATGATACATCTAAGGATTCCCAACTAGCCATTAGACACCAGCTGTGTTCTTTTCTTAAATAAAGATTATGATTTCAAAGTCTCTCTTAAATTCACACCACTCATTTCATGCTCAATCAGTCACATAGGATAAGTATGACATGACACAGCTGTGGTTTTCACTTCTCAAATGCTTTTTTTAGGTATTTTTGGTCTCATTTGAATAGGATCATTTTTTAGCGACAATTCACCAGCACATTGTGTTTCAACAAGCCTGTTCTTAATCTAGTTACCTGGTCCAGTGTTAGTGCGATACTACTTTGGTTTTATTTTTATTTTAATGTTTTTAATTCAAATTTTATTTAAAGTTTTAGTAATTTATTTATGTTTTAGTTATTTTTACGTTTTAGTCTAAAAGCATAAAAAAAGTTTACATTCAACTTCTATTTATTTGTATACAGCACATTGTAATGCAATTTTGTTCTGCTTTACAATTTAAAAGATAGCATATACGAAGATTAAAAACAATCACATCTAGCATAATTCGTGAAAATGATCCACTTAATGACAAATACCTTTTACATTCCTTTTAATTAGTTTTATTTCATTATTTTAGTAAATTTATTTAAAATAAATGAAAATGCATTTTTAAAATGTGTTAATGTTAATTTTAATTCTGGCAATGAAAATGTTTCTCAATTAACTATAACAACCCTGACCTTGTCCCTCTCTACCCATTAAAAAGTAGCGAAAGAAAATATATTGTGCAAACGTTTTGTAGCCCAAAATGTATTTTCACAGAGGACTTTTGTTGGGATGATTTGGGATGTTAAAAACATTAAAATATATAAATAACAGGTCTATGATGGTGTTTTATATTAATAGCGCTGAACTTTGCTTCATTGAATTGATTTTCAGTCAGTAAAACAGTCATTGGAAAGCTGATTGGGTAGGACTTTTGCAGAGGTCATGGGGTCACTGAAACTCACCACTGGGCCAGATCTTCCAGTGAGACCCATTGGACCTGGTGGACCTCTCATGGCAAGCTGCGAAAACAAACCAAAGAACCAAAATCATCAAACTGTCATAAACATATGCAATAATCGGCAGACATCTACTTCCCTCAGCCAGAGGAGGAGGGGCGGTGCCTGCATTTGTCAAGGAGAGATCTGAGCTCTAATCTGCAGCACCTGTCGGGTCGCCCTCCTGCGGGTCGTGAACCTTGCTAGTATTTTTAACTAGTCTCTCTGCATGAGTCAAAGCAGCCTGTGCTGCTTCGTTTCACTCTTGTTTTAGCGCAAACAAGGCCGGAGCAGATTCCCTCCCCACCCTGTGACCTACCACCCCACCTCTTCCCTACACACAGTCAAGAGTCCCCCACCTCCCCCTCAGCAAACAGCTGGGTGAAACTCGAGGGCCATTTGGCTCTTCACGTCTCATACTCACCCTGGCCTGAGAGAGAATGGCCTGAGCCTGAGCCTCCTGAGCCGACACCACTGGACCCTTCTCCCCATCACCGCCAAACCGGAACTGTCAAACATGAACAGAGTACATTTAGTCAACCCAACACACAAAGCAATATTTCTGAATATGTTATCACGATTTATAGTATTTTTTAATACTTTTGAAAACTACTAGACAACAATATGCTCTAAAGAAGTATACAATCATATAACACTTTATACTGTACTGTTCTATACTATGCTATACCACAAATTCTAAGTAAATTAAAAAAATTTTTTTAAATATTATGAACATGAAATTTGGATTTACAATGATACTACACAATATAAAGCAAAGAAGATAAACACACAATCATTGTTATTTTATATAGTTTCATTACATAAAACACTAATGAAAACTAATTAATAAATGAAGTACTCAGATATTATACTGTATTTATAAAATTCCATACTCTATTGTCTTATAGTGTACAAACAAATTTATTTAAATATAAAACAAATATTATTAATATTTTATAAGGATTTAAATGAATTTCATCAATCCTTTCAAAAAGCTAAAGCTAAATTATTTAGAATATATACACAATAATTTAATACATATCTCCATTTATTTATCATCATTATGCATAATAATTCTATACTATAAATAGTAAGGGAATCAAATGCAAAAGAACAACATTCTGATTCATTATCTTTTAGTACTTTTAAAAAATAAAATTCTACATGCTAGATTTATATGGTTTTCAATACTTTTGCAAAATATTAAAGAATAATGCTTTAAAGAAGTATGAGCAGTCACTTCACCGCAGCATTATGAGTATGTAATCGGGATTGAGTTGTTTTTCCAAACCTCGAAAAACTACTTCACAATAATGAAGTCTAAACAAGTGAAGTCATTATTTTTGTTTTGTTCATCATCATCTACTTCTATGATTTTCTTATTAAACTTATATATGCAAAAGCACCAAAAGGAACATTTTAATACTTTTAAAGTCACTTTACAGTATTCTAAACAAATATGTTATAGCTGTTTTCGTGTATGTGTTATTGCTGAACACAAGCATGAAACTGATGTGCATAATGGGCTGGAAAGATCTGCAAGGATATTTGGTGGATTTAGGGGTCTTACTGGAAGCATCAGCATAGTACCAGGGGGTCCTGGCAAGCCATCCGCCCCGGGAAGACCAGCACGGCCAGGAGGACCCTGAGGAAGCAGGAATGGTGGAAGAGAAAGAGAGACGGGTGTTACATCAGTAATTTGACACTTCTTAACTTGACAACACACAGGTAAGAAAATGCCAAGACAGGAATGAGAAACGGAGGGGGATTGAACAGAGACAGAGAGACCCTCTTTCTTCCTAACTTGACCATTTTTAACACACTGATTGGTTTTCTTTTTTTAGCACATGGGCACAGGGGGATATCACCGTGTAACAATTACTTAAACACATCATAAGCTTATTTTCACATGTAAAATTATATCATATTATATTTTGATCCCAACAATTATTTCATTTCCTCATTAGCATTTTGTTAGAGTGTGGATTTACATAGACGTGTCATACCCACGACACAACCTAACAACCTAACTCCAGACAGACTTTGGAGTTGTTTTGGGAATTTGCAATGATAATTATCCTCAAACAGTTCAAGGAAGAAGATGTTTAATTTGAGCAATGGGTGTATTTTTCATATAGAAATAGATTGAGGGTAACGTGACGCATTTAATCAGAAACTTGCACACTGAACATTGACTGCTCATTTTGAAGAAACGTAAATTACTGCAATTCATCACCTGGGAATGTTAACTTGGTTTAAACTGTGTTTCTAAATAAAGCAGCTCAGGGTTTCACATCTGAAAACTAAACGTGTCAGAGAGGGTGTAAAAGTGCCCTCAGGGTCAGGAATCTGCCATGACCCTGTTCAGTATAAATTAGCATTATGTTTTGTTTACTGACACATTTTCATGTGGTTTTGCGGTTTACTACAGCCAGACTGTTTATTTTAAGCGCTTCTTGCTTAGCACACCACTTTTTCCTCTAGCCTAGCCTGTGTCTCATTATGTTCATCACAGATTTCATTTGACATGCCTCTTTACCTACTTAATCACTGTTGATTTTTTTGTCTGTGACTAAATATGACAAAAGAAAGATCAAATCCTAAAGCTTAACTAAAGCTTGCTAATGCTCTGAAAATACCTGCGCTCGTCATAAGTAAACATAGCCTGGAGTCAAAGGAACTCATTTTTACCCTGTCACCAGAATCTCCGGCTGAACCAGGAGGGCCTTGTAAACCTGGAGGGCCTGGAAGACCCTAAACACAAAAAAAAAATTTAATGAACAGACAGACTGGAGCACAATGATGCTAACACAATTACCCAAAGATTTAAAAAAAACTCGCTAGAACACTTCGGTTGAATATTGCATACTACAAAAAAATGCAGGTAACTTACAGCAGGGCCAGGTGGTCCAGCAGGTCCTTCAATCAGCATTCCCTACAAATCACAGCAAATAATAAAACAAACTGACCAGAAAAGACTGCAGCATCAAATTACTAAATTAATATTTATAATCTAATCTTAATACTGTTCCCAAGGTGGATGGCATTTCACTCACTGGCTCAATCACTGCAGGTTCTCCTTTTTCTCCCTTCTGACCCAGAGCAGCACCACCACCCACCTGCAAATATACAAAAGAGGTTAGACGAAACGATAGATAGATAGATAGATAGATAGATAGATAGATAGATAGATAGATAGATAGATAGATAGATAGATAGATAGA
>JAUCNO010000548.1:12639832-12661397 GCA_032353835.1 Enteromius viviparus | reverse complement strand
GATAGATAGATAGATAGATAGATAGATAGATAGATAGATAGATAGATAGATAGATAGATAGATAGATAGATTTTAGACCCCTCAATTCAACCCCCTTTTCTAAATGTTACTATTAAATTAGCAGTTTATTGAGGCAAAAGTCATCAATATAGTGAGAAAATAATAGTTAATAGTGAGAATTGGTCCCCATACTAAAGTGTGATGTAAGATGTAAGAATGCATTACGTTAATCTCTCTGAGATTAACACATTGTAAAGTGTGTAACCAGCAGGGTAATGGACAGGATCTGATTTAGTCAAACTTTTGCTCATGTGGGCTGTAAGATACAGGTAGTTTTTGACGAAGGGGAATATGAGCTTCTTAAGGGGGTGGAGGAGGAGAAAGGAGTGTCTGAACAGCCAGCTGGGTCTGTGGTATGGGGTAATTGCCATATCCCGGGGCAATATGGGAGATAAGGTGCTGACAGTCAGAGAGTTCAAACTGCAGTTGGTATGAAAGAGTGCATTTAAGTGAATCTATATGATCGATGCGGTCTGTCAGAGAGGAAACCAACGCAAACAAGAGGAAGAAGTGCAATGCAGATTAGTAAAAACCAAAACACCAAACTGAAAAAATGACTGGATCCCATGCAAAACAGTGCACTACAAAGCCAACAGTGCATGCTAGATTTCCATATCCAACAGTCTGAGTGCTGGACGACACCCTCGTGAGTACTTACGTCCGATGTCACTTCTGTTTCAGCAATGTCGGTTTCGGCGGCAACCCCTGGCCCGAAACTGTCCTCGTAATTGGACGTCGGGTTTGGAGCCACATTGCCAAACTCATCGTATGCCCCATACTCATATTGATTTTTGTCAAGCCCAGTCACATCATATTCCTTAAGATCATACTCCTTAAAGTCATACGCGTCCACTCCGACGGGATCGGCGGTGCCATCAGGCAGCACGGCTTCTGGGGCAGCGGTCGGATCCAGACCAGCCTGGGCCGTCTCAGTGACATAGTCACTAAAAACATCCTCTTCCACAGCCTTATTATACCCAAGCAATGCGGGCGGCCGGGGGTAAGGGAGTTCAAGCAATGGAGGGAAGATGAATGTTAGTTAAGCAGTTAAAGCAAATACTACTGTATCTAATGCAAAGCAGGAGCAAAAAAATTAATTGCATGAGAAAAATATATTTTGGGCAGCAACAAGATAACACTTCTTTGTCCCATTCAATGGATAAGGATTTTGATAAATGGTGAGATGAGAATTTAAGGCGCAAATTAAATCTGGTTAATGTTTGGAGGCATTTTTGTTATTTGCAGAGGGACAAATAAAGTGTTAACTTTACATATTTAATAAGTAATCAAGCCTATAGTAGACTTTGGGATATTCCTGCCTTTTTTCCCACAATAAACATAATGGTAAAGTTAAATTATGTTTAGAGGTGAAAAAAGAAGACAGGAATAAATGACATAAGTTTGAAATAACACTACCACTACTAACACTATGTTTTCAAATACACAAACTAATGCATTAATTATGTAATCAAATGCAGGAACAGATCAAATTGTAAAAGTCTGACTCTGCATTTGATTACAACAGCCAAGATTTACGGTATGTTTTAAGTACATAACCATAAAAAGTAGTAAAATAGTAAAGGAGCACCAGTGTTTATTTCAATGCTGAAATTCTAGCACAAGGGGCATTTAGACATGTCCTACCACATTTAATTTGAGAATAAACACACCTAGACTTATAACATGTCTGTGATATCCAACCTAAACATCATGCAGAACCACCAAGTAAATACATCTATATGGCTGTGAAAGAGTTCGATTCTTTTGAATAAACTTCTGATAACTAGAGCCAGAACTATTCATATAACAAATATAATTTTCACTTAGCTGTGTAATCAGTTGACTGTTTTAAAGTGCCCCTATTATGGATTTAAAATATGTTACAATTACTATTAATTATTTTTGCAAAAGAAAGAGTTTTCCTCATGTTGACGTCAACAAGAAATATTGCCGGCCAACGTATTGGTCTTTTTGCATTGGTCTGAATGAAAATGCAAATATATTCTTAGCCACTGGGTGCCGCTTTTGGAGCGTTAAAGTAGCAGTTTCCCCAGTAACGATGTAGCACTGCGCTCACAAAGGCTGCTTTATCAGGCATTACAGGCTTGATTAGATGAAAAAGAGCCCATTTGGACCAATCACTGCAGATAAGCGGCACCAAAGGATGGAAAAATGAATCACTGAGCGAATCGTTGGGGAGTTGTTGAGCAAGGTAAAATAAGTGCATATTACAAGATAATGAAATTGTTTTTTGGCCTTGCATGCATGTATATTATTGGGGACTCCCAAAACCAAAATATGAACCTTTCATAACCCATAATAGTGGCACTTTAAAATTATAGAATCATAAATTGCTTATTTTTCTTAAAAGCAGCCTTAAATATCATTGATATCCACAACAGAAAGCTGAAATGGCACAACAGAAACCAGCCGCATGGCAATCCACTGAGAAATATCTGTTTGATATTCAAGACATGTTCAAAGTTTAGGACCGGAAAACATCACAGGAAGTGGATTGGCTAAATTTAGAACTTGGCGGTTTATAACATAAGCTTTATGTTGTTGGATAAAACAGATCCCTTGAGGAGACAGTCCCAGAGTCGAAAAGACACAGAACAATTGCCATGAATTGTTTTGTTTTTGTCATTTCACATCAAATACTTCCTCATAACACGTGCTCCTGGATTTTTCCCCATTCTGTCCCACATCGCCCTATCATCATAGTATATAATCAAATGATTACCTGGTTTGGTTCAGTGGTTGCGACTGGAGTTTTGGAAGCATCTACTGTTCCGTAGTCAAGTTCACTGTCTGTATAGTACTCTCCGTCTACATTGTTAGGCTATAGCAGTTTCAAAGTGAGAAGAAAAGAGGAAGAAGATGAGAAAGGAGGAATTAACACAGTTCAAGCAGTTCCACGAGCGCTACAGACTGGATCCATGAGGACGGCACCTAGAGAAAGGGGGTGGACGGCACGCTCAGACTAGCATCAGAGATTTCCCTCAACGAAAGAGAGATCTTGATGGGTTCTGACATGAGCTACTCTTTTAATATTACCCCTAGAATGGCTTGTCTTGGTGGCAGGTATCCATATCTCTTCTTCTTAGGTGCTATCTTTTTAGCCTGTTTTGGCTCCTGGTACTTATAGGGTTTGGAAAAAAATTTAGGGGACTTTCTTGTCCTCTTCGTTTTCATGGAAACACTACGTTTCACTCTCTGGAAGAAGGTTATGGTGAAGGGAAAAAGACACAACACATCAAAACAGTTAGAAGATATTCAGTAAGGGTGCATTAAATCGAAAGTCAACTTTTATGTTGTATTAAAAAATCTATTTCAAATAAATGCTTCTCTTTTGAAAACTATATTTATCAAAGAATCTACAAAAACCAGCACAACCATTTTCTAAAGGATCATGTGACACTGAGGACAGGAGTAATAGCTGGTGAAAATAATGTAATAATAATTTAAATTAATTTAATAACATTTTACGGTATTGTACCGTTTTTACATTTTTCAAATAAATTGAGCATAAACATTTTTCAAAACCATTTAAAAAAATCTTTCTAACCCCAAACATATTTGTCATGTATATTGGAAAAGTATCATGTTGTTGTCATACCATAACCAAGCACATTTTAGGCTTGCTTGAAAGAACAGTTATCCTAAAACTTCCCATGTTCGAAAAAATGTCCACCAGTTGACTCTTACTGTAAGTTCACATAATATCCCTCTTTTAATAAACCCAGTGTGCAGCTTACAAACACAGACAGACAACTTACACTACATGGGCAAAAGTATGTGAACTGCTACAGTAATTTATGGACTTGGCTATTTAAGTTAACAGGTGCTTAAAATCTAGCATACAACCCTATAATCTCCTTTAAACAAACATTTTTAGTGGTATAGGGCGTACTAAAGTGCTAACATCACATGGCAACGGTGTGGAAGAACTTGACTGGCCCAGACAAAGCCCACACCACATACTTTTGCCCGTGTAATTTATACAGGTCAAAAAAGGGGGGGGGGGCCTCCCCATGATTGACATAACACACACATCACATATTTCCTACATTTACCTGCGGCTCAGCATATTCATCTGTCGCTGTGGGGTTTGCTCCCTCATAATAATCATATAAATCACCGTATTCAACAGCAGTTGTGTACTGCACACAGGGAGAGGATGAGAGAGAGGTTAGCAAAGCATACAAAACTCACGTAGAATGTAATCTACCCTTGGAGGTGTATTACATACATTTATGGTTAGATTTACTGTATATCTGGTTTTATACAGTGCATACACAGTTTATTATCAAAGCTCCAATGTTAGAGCACATGTTTGCGTTACTCTCTACCGTGTGAGCTCGGCATTTATGAACATGCTGCATTAATTATGTTAATGTATAACATGTGATGCACTTATTCTGATCAGGTGGGTGTTTAAAACCCTATAAAAACTCCCTGCATGCCTAAAGCAGAGATAACAGTCTTATATTGGCTGCTTTCTTAAGTGAAACACTTTTCTTCTTTCTCATGTTTATTTGAGTGTAAAACCCCATCTGCCTTCTAAAGGCTTAAATCTATATAAAGAGTCAAATCTAGGTAATTTTATTATTTGTAGCACTTTTCAAAGTCCTATCTTAGCTATAAAGCTGCATGTGTTACATAGGAACTTTTTGTGAAATAAGGGATTTTACACAAACACACACACATCCAACATCCAAAACGTATAACTGGCATTAGTTTAGGATATTAAATGAATATTAAACTTAAGTTAATATTAAGAATAAGTGTTAGATTTGTACATTTAAGGCGATTTCTATGTGCCGTCATCAATTATGACAGATTAATAAATTAATGTTTTTGCTTGTTTATTATGCAGTTTTCCAGTCTCTATTCCTTCACTGCAAATAATGTCTGTTAGAGCAGCAGGAAGGCCGATAAAGCTACTGAGTCTGGCTCTCCTGGGCTTTATCCATCAAACACAAGTATATGTTAATCCTCATACAGCATAAGAGCTCATAAACCAGCCCCTGCGTTGATGATCTGGCCCTCTTCCATGGCTGGTGTTCATTCAGCGCTGAGTAGGACACTGTTCAGCCAGGCAGAGGGTTATTTATGAGCAGAGCATCTCACACACGCTCGCCCCGTCAAGATGGGGTTATTGATTTCTCCCATATAGGAAATTACCCTCTCCCTGTTTCCGCAGGATAGAATGGGTTAAAATAACTTGCATGTGGTGTCTGTGTTTACAAGGAGTCATAACAGAGGTCAGAAGTGTCAAGGTGTTGCTGACTTTTGACCTGTTATGTTTTTACAACACCGTTTAAAATTTTTGATCTGTATTTTTTATTTTTTTTGGGGGGAAGAAAGGAATAATTTCTACACCAAGGATGCATTAAATCAATCAAAATTGACAGTAAAGGCATTTACATGGTTCTAAAAAATGCTGTTCTTTTGAACTTTAAAATCTTTAAAAAATTCTGGTTTCCTCAAATATGAAGCAGCGATGCTGTTCTCAACGATGATAATAATGAGAAATTTTTCTGGAGGAATAAATACTGGAGCAAAAAAGCTGAAATTTAGACTTTAAAATATATTATATATTAAAATATATTTCTAATATAGTAGAAAACTTAATTTATTTTAAACTGTAATCATGTTTCACATTGTTACTGCTTTTACTGTACTGTTTGATTAAATTAATGTAGTTTTGGTGAGGATAAGTAATATTTTGGCTCACTAAGTAACATTAAATGTTTGAATGATTATATTATTTTTATATTATGTGATACTTTTATATATTATCTTTGCAGCATGTATACAAACATTTTTGACTCTAAATAAATAAAATAAAATAACAATAATAATCAATATTATTATTATAATTAATTATTATATACAAAATAAATGAATAAATAATAATAATGCATCAAAGTATGATTTTAATTTAATTGTTTTGATTTGTATAATTTTTGGTCACAACATAATTCCTGTACTTGCATGTTATTTTGCAGTTTTGATAACTTGTATATTTTTCTAAGCTGTAGAGAACGGCAGTAAAGTATGAGTCTATGTGTCCAATCATTTGACTGGTAGCGTCAAAAGTATCAACAACGTGCCAGACTTCCTGAAAACCTTTGGTCTATTGGATACTGCAGGAAAGACCATATGCCCTGCTGGTCAGTGCAAAAGGTCTTTACTAACCTCCTCTCCGGTCTCCTGTGCTTGTAGTGTGTCCTTGTGTGGGACGTCACAGTCTGGGCTGTAGTGTTCACAGTAGTCGTAAGCTGCTTTTGGGTCGGCTACAATCAGCAGTTGTTGGATATCACCCTGAGGGGATGAATGACAGGAAGATACATGAGGTACATGTGGCAAAAAATACTTCTGTTATAAGTACAGAGACACACATATGTAATATATTTTCTGCATGAAAAAAAATAAACCAATATTATCCTGGTTAGTCAAAATACAACAAAAACACTGCTCTTGTGCTGCAGATACATGTAGTGTAGGAATCACAAGGCAACAAAGCAACAAACCACTTTCACAATGAGGAACGCAGGTCAGATGGTTCAGGAAATTGCTGTTTTATAAGCAGGTAAATAAAATGTTTCATCATGACACACCTGGTAATAGTAACCCAAACAGGAAGTTTTCTCTCATATAAAATGCTGCCTGCCTAATGATGCTTAGGCAGCAATACATAAAGCCTTCTGGTCAACAACATGTTAAACACATATTTATATGAAACACATGCATAGCGTTTCTTGCAAATCAGTCATTGTTGTGTCAATAGCATACACTCATTCTGCATTATGATCAACAACTGGATGATTTTATCATATTCAATGATCTATGCTAAGCTACAGCTAAAAGTGCTACCACCAGACCCGGAGATCAGCTAAATGGATTCAAAAACTGTAAAAACTCAACTGTTTAACTATTGAGGAAGTTGTGGGGATTTTCAAAATAAAGTGCCATGTTCCTTTAAGGGCTGTAATGATCGGATCCAGATCTTTTCAGATGCTGGGGTGATTTAGTGTAACCTGGGACACGCATGACTTTAACAGTACAGTCCACAAGTAGATCTGGGGGATGTGTTGGAACCTGAGGTCTTTACTTGGCACTGTCACAAAGAGAGAGGGAGACTGTGCGATTTAGCAGCAAGGCAACCCCGAAAGAAAAAAAGAAAAAACAACAGGCTTGGACTTGTTAGGTGCATGTGTGTGTCTGCGTGTGTGTGTATTTTTACACCGCTCTCTGTAAACTCAACTGAGTAAACAGCAAAATGCTCAGGTGTGCCCACAGTAAAACAGAGGATGCCTGACCTCCTTATTACAAAATACCAGCCTTTATACTGTTATTATTTGATTTATGAAAACAAAACAAGACATCTAAAAGAATAACCCCCCCCCACACACACACACACACACACACACACACACACACACACACACATCGATTCATATGACTTTCTTTACATAAAATGTGCATTTTACAAGAATATTTCCGCTCTTCTTTTCAATATAATGAAAGGTTAATGAGAATAGCTTCACATTAACAAGAGGTTCAGTAAACGACTTGGTATTAAGTCACCTGATAGCTTTGTGTGAGGTAAAGGACAAAATTTACTGTTTAGTGAAAATCTTCACACCCACCCTTGATCCGAATTGAAAAGGTATATTCGACTCACTGAATCAATGATTCGTTCCCAGCTGTTGGAAAACAAAAGTTAATTTACAATCTGTTCCTCACACGAATCTATCAAATGACATCAAAACACTTGAAATATAGCAAGTCATTCATACCACCTGTACAAAATTTGTATGCTGTTTTTTGTAATTTTGTAGCTTGATAGCCTCAGTTTACTTTTACTTTCATTAAAAGCAAATCACCTAAAAAATAGCAGGTTGTGTTGATTTTCACATGCCATGTATATGTTGTTATTTAAGAATCTGCGTTAAAAAAAGAAAAAATAATCAGATTTATAACAACATTAGTGATCAAATTATAATTTTTGGTGAACTACCATTCTAATATACAATCTAAATCACAATAATCCGAATTTATCAAAAAACAATCAATACCATCACAGTTGCTGCAATCATGCCATTCCAAGTCGTGTTTGCTTCGATCACCTGTTGCTCTGTTACATACAGAACATTTACCAGACCATGAAAGCCAGGATTGGCCCTAAAAACAAGCTTGACATTACAGTCTGGTGCCAAGATGGAGGAAAAAACAGGGAGATCAAGCCAACGGCTGAATAAAAGTGACACACATTACCTCATTTGTCACCCAAACCCCTTTAACAACTCCCTGGACCCTGCAAAGCTTATTCTGAGTAAAATATGCATGAAATCCTCGTCTAAGACTACCACCCAGTGATTTACAGTAATGCAATTGCATATGACTTGTTTGGAAGCTTGTTTCTGCCATTGAATGAAACATGTAAATGTTCACTGCAATATTTTCCTCAGAATTAAAAATAATTACCCCTCCTTGGATTTTTACCCCATGTAGAGTTGCAATGCAGAGGTTATAGAAAAATATGTTTGTAAGGTAGCTTAACTTAACTTTAAATTGAGTTTTAATATTTTATATACAGCAGGTCTCTCTCTATAGTACAATATTAACAACTGTTTGTGATACAGAACACCGTAACCCTAGTAAATTTGACATCTTTAAACAACATGAACCAATAGCATCACTCAACAGCTTTTTGCTAACAACCCATGAGTCATTCGTGAACATCTCAGCTTTGTACTAAAACGGTTGGTTGTCCTGAAGGCCCAGTGTGTGAAACACTATTTAAGATGCAGACCCCCAGCATCAGCATACAGTAAACTGTTCAAATAGCAACGTAGCACAATAGGAAACCTGTCATTAAGCACCATAATGCCTCAGCTTTACAACATGTGAGAATTTGGTCAGTTTTCCTCAGTCATTTAATTGTAGTTAACTGCTCTAATTACAGAACTGGAGAGAGCCAATGGTGGCGAACACCAAATAGGAAACAAAAGGAGCAGTGAACTTTGATGTACCTAAGCCTAGAGCCGTGAACAGAGCGACCCGGCAACACACCCAACACTATTAGCTACGGTCAACGCTATTTCCTCAGCACACAGACAATATAGCAATTAAGATAGCAACCTGGCCATTTAGGAAATTAAACGTGGATGTGTTTCTGAACTGTCATTCAAAGTGTGTCAACATCCAATGCGACTATTTATGTCTTTTGCCGACCATTTTTGTAGGTTAAATTGATTTGGTAGGGGAGCAGTAGGTACTGTATGAGAAGCCCTGCTGGTTGAAGAAAGGTTCTTATTCATCATGTGACATGTATAACTAAGTACGGTAAAACAAATAAACACTATGTCATCTTATATCCTTTTTGTGGGCCACTATTCTGCAAATAGCACATTGTACACTCTGCTAAATCAAAGGCTTCTTTAGAGGCTCTACAATGTGTTGATTCATTCATAGCTAGTAAGAGATGTTGCTCCTATGGGTCTGACCAGGTATTTCCTCCATATTACCCAAAATATACTTCAGAAGTAGTCATACAGTGGAAACAGTCACAGCGTTCACACTCTCACACAGAGTACTCTGTGTTTCCAACTATACAAATCCCAAATGAGACGCCAAATCTAAATACTGGGCATACCTCTCATAGCTTTTCTCTCTCTCTATATATATATATATGCTGATATAAACAGCAGGAACCTTAAAAAATAAGAAACTGACTTGGATGAAACTGTCAGGTAAAATGTATGAGACCATTTCTAAATTACATTTTGGCCACTTACTTAACATTTGACTGCATTTATGCTCAACAGCCCAATAAATGTAAATATTACTTGAAAAATAAATTAATAAAAAGAAGTTGCAGTTATATGGAGCCCCATGAATGAGATTTGAATTAATTAATTAATTAATTAAAATAAAAATTGAGAGTGAAAATTATTTCTTAATTCATGGCCGCAATATCTTTTTTATCTCCATGTGTGGGGTATTCAAGTTGGTATATAAGTTGTCCGTCAACCATACATTTTTTAGCAATTCACATAGTAAAACAACACAAAATCTAAGTCAAATCATTAACACGTTTCAGATAGATAATATGGCCCAAATTCATTGTTAATTTTAACTAATATATAAACTTTAAAACTTAATATTTAATGTCTATGGAGCCCCACACATGCAAAACCTATAATTTCCACAACGTATTAGTTTGCTTTTATTTTGAGATCCTATAGGCATATATAAAGAGAAAAAAGAATACTTTTAATGTATGATCCCAGTCATCATCTTCAGAAAAAATCTTAAAGAATCAGGTGACAGACAAAATTCACAACAGGCCAAAAAATAAGGGTCAATTAAATGTTACGACATCATCACGCTAACAACAAGAAGTCCTAATTAAAAGTACTTGCATTTAAGTAATTCAGTAACAACATGGGGCAATAAGACATCATCCCCATCCCCCACTAAATTTGCTCTCCACCACATCGGTAAACACACACCCAAGCCCTCCTCCTTACCAAGAAGCAAAGCATTTCAATATCACCTGTCAATCGGCCCATTGTACGTCATTATTTACAGCTTTAACTCATTTTGACCCTGCACATTCCACACTGCCTCAACTGAGACTTTTAAGAGAGCAAGCGCACTCATAACACTGTGAAACAGCAGTAACCTAACAGACACAAGCTACACGGTAAGCGTGATTTCACCAAGTACAAAATGTTCCTGGAACAACATTCCAATCAACCAATCAGAATTGAGGAATAATTTTTCTGGAAATATCTGTTTTAGGCTTCTAATCACGGTTAGGTGCTTTTACACCCTTGTTAATAAGCTATCATTTCCCACTAATTTTAGGCATAAAGTTTGGCTAGGGGTAGGTTTAAGGGTAAGGATTGGGATAACTTTATATTTTTGGACAGTAATATTGAACCAGAATCATTTCTTGGCAAAATCACGGTGACCCAAGCTACACAGTCACACAGAGGTTGCTAAGCAAATCTATTTACTCTATATATGTCCCTAACCCTATATGAGTATCACAACACACAGTCATGACTATGAAAATATTTTAATACTTTGCATTAATTAGACATTTTCTGCTCCAGTCAAGGTGAAGGCAGTGCTGCTGACTCTTCCTTAAACCTGTAATTTGCAGTGTCTAACTAATACTTGGCCAGACAGAAACTTTTTTTCCACAACTTTTTTTCTGATGGTTTCAGTCTTTAAATAAAATGGATTTGTGTTGCATGGTCAAATTATCCATATTTTGCTCAATCCACAATTTTCAATACCTTAAACCACCGAATAAATTTACTCAGTTCTTTGTTTACGATGATGCACATACTGTACTATAGTTGCACTGTACAGAATTTACAACATTAACCACGTCAAATGAAAGCCTCGGCTGAGCAATATGAAGAGGACTCCTCTGGCTTTGAGTAGCTTTAATTACAAGGTGAAAGAAGCCTTCATAACAGGAAGCAAGGGGAAAACCCGACCACTTAAAGATAAACAGTGACACAAGGCTTGTCTGTCTTATCCTAAGCAAGCTCATGTCCAGAGGGACTAATTTTCACCTCTGCCATTACAGAAATGATCTCCAACAGTATTCAAATCTAAAGAATTCTTCATCTTTAATATGTGGAGAAGATACATAGCCTTCTAAAGAACTTACATTAAAGTGGAAATTAACAACAAAGCTCACAGTAAGTTAAAGTGAACAAAGATTCCACATATCATAATGTTACATAAAAAGATGCTTATAGCAGGTTTCCATAGATATTTCTCATGGAGCTTATTTTTTGTGTACCATCGTCATATACAGTAGGCTTGTAACAACATGAGAGTTAACCTTCTGGGGTCTGAGGTGATTTTGGGGTCCCTGGGATGTTTTGACATGCTCTGATATTTGTGTTTACTTTAGCTACTTAGAACATACTATTGACCAACATGTAATTGTTTATAAAGGACTTAATTTTTCATTTCTCACTGTCACTTTAACCGAATGTGTTGAAATTTTGTTTCTGAGGGTTAAATACTTTAGAAGTGACATACACAAGGCCATTTAATCTACTAGATGGACAAAAAGGAAATACCGTATCTTATTCAAAATCCAAAACTTCTCAGCAGGACATTTTTTTGTATTTACAGGGCTGTGTATTTCTCCCTCAAACTAGTTTTATTTGTCATTAAATGGGCTGAAAAAAGCATGTGGAGACCCCAGGAGTGTAATAATAAATTTAACTCATGCTCTCCTGTTCTCGAATGAACAGATGTTGTTCTAATATTTAGACGCTCCATCAGGCCAACACCAGTGTAGTGCATAAATGCATAGAATACAGCTTTACCTCAAATGCTTCCTCATCCAGGATCCTGGTTCCAAAAACGGTTATACCATTGGTGTCAATACCAGCATGGTCACTCCTGCCCAAGGGCTTTGTCAGCTTCTTTTTGCAGTCGACGATGATGGTCACTGTCTTCTTCTCAACGCTGATGCCTACACGATGCCACCTGCGATGAACAGGAAGAGTAGGTAATTACAATCGCAGTAAATGGTTAAAGGCCGCCACACGTGAGACGCGCCTTACTTTAAAACCTAAGACAATTTGCCTTCATTCTTGAGATATAACATTCCTGAGTGGACCACATTCCAGCCTTCAAACTTTGGCCTTGTTTAACACTGGATTAAACTCATTAAACTCTAGACCAAATCCCCCCTGTGAGTTATTCGGCATGACAGACACAGTGAACATTGTAAAAAGTGTGTGTCAGGAAGGTACGGCTGAGAAACTGAACTGTAGAGTCAAAACACTGAGCTGTGGAGGGAAACTGTTGAATAGGTTTGCGGTAAGAAGCCACAGTGAGATTTCAAAGGCGTATCAATGGCACCCACGAGGGTGATCAATTTCCCATAATCCACTTCATTAGAAAGAAAAACCTTTATTCTGGCTCGTGCCTTTAAAGTACTTGGCAAACTTGATCCCAGACAAGCTTTACTGTGTCTGGAGACCAACATTTCTGTATAATTTAACTGCTAACAGAATACAATTTACATAGTTAAGAGCGATTACGCGAATGATTGATAGATGTGTGACGATATAAAACCACAATATAGCACCTTTAGGCATTGAAACATCCTGGGAACTTGCCAAATGCAATGATTTAAAAGGACCCATTTTCCCAAAGGACATACTGCGGTGGCCTTCCAAGTACAATGTGCTCAAATTATGCTGACAACAGATTGTAGCACTTTCTGATTATAATGCTGTAAACAACACATTTCACACAATTTCCCGCAAATGCTTTTCAGATTCTTTATACAAGATCACATTTCCATCATTATGACCAACTTATTTTATGTCTCTGAGGAAGATAAACCTCAAATGCATCTGAAAGTTATATTAAAATGGTGATAGCTAATCTGTTTAGCTGTACAAATAATTTTTAAAAGCCACTTTTAATCGTAATTCTTCCTGCATGAGGGAACTGGAACGACAGAATTAGCCCAATTAAGGTGCATTTAACCTGAAATCCTCATCAGCACTACAATCAACATAAGCACGATAATCCCTCATTTTACAGCAAAACACCCCACCGAACATACAATACCTACAATTAAGCCTCTTAAAGCCAAATAAGAAAAAGCATGTCTATTGCTCTCAATTAATTTCGGCGGATGAGGATGTCAAATTAGGGTTGTCAGGACAATAACGAGCATTTGAAATGTTTAATGCACATTGTAATACAATCACCATTTTCTAAAGAGGCATGTTTTCATCTCAGACCTTGAAAAAGTAATAGTGATTATTTTTTCCCATTTGTGACTATTTCTTCCAGCTGTGACCCATAACTGTGAATATATTTCACAATGTGACTTTTTAACGCCTGATTGTTTATTTAATTGTCAAAAACTCAGCTTTATGTCTCAGAGTGATTTTTTTATTCTTTAATTGTAACTATGTCTCACAACTGTTACACTGTATCTTATAATGTGACTTTTATCTTATAATTGTGATTGTTTTTCTTGAAAATTTTACTTTGTATCATAATGTGGCTTTTATAATTGTTAGTTTATTTATAGGGATTTAATATTTAATGTTTGATTATATTGACCTTATATCTTTTAATTGTGAATATTTTCTCACACCAGTGTCTTCATCTCACAAAATGTCCTTTTTAAAAGAAAAATAATGTGACTTTATATGTAACTTTATTCCTTAAAACTGTGACTTTATACCTCATAAGGAGAATTTATCTTGTAATTGTGACTCTGTATCTCATCATGATACTTTCTTATTATTTCTCATAACTATATCTCAAATATTTATTAATTTTTTTTACTTTGAGAAAGGAACAGGTTTCCATAAATATATCTTAATGTTGGTAAGGGCTTCCTGAGGATGTTATATAAGAGGAACATTTCTGAGGTCATCTGCCCCAGTGGATCCAACTTTCCATCTTTCTAAAATAACAGTACCCCAAAAGATCACTGGAGAGGTCAGATCACCTACGGCCCTGTCTGCTTCACTCCATCAATCCAGAGTCACAATGAGATCTCTTCTGGCTCGCCTCACAGAAGAAACCACACATAACTAATGCTTCAACAAACACCTGAAATTCTGATCCGTCTACTTGTTAACTCTCGTCAACCGAAATGACTCTAAAACAGAAATATCTTCCTCCACATTTGATCGCACAGGACTACAGCGTAAAACTCCAGCCTGGTAACAAATGACTTCCTGCTGATGACTGACCTCGGTCTGACCCTGTCTGGAGTCTCAGTCTCTGTCTCTGAGGATGGATCTAAACATCCTAAAAAAGGCTGCGGTACATTCAGCTTTGGGTTTTGTGACTTACTTTCCGTCGGCCAGGTTGAGGGAGCGGAACAGGGGATAATCCTCCGGGGCAGGCTTGCCTGTCTGATCCTCATACAGGAAGACAGGTGAGCGGCCCACCTCTACGCCTAGTTGCTGGACGCCTTTCTCATTGTAGATGGACAAAAGGAAGGATTGGATTCCAGCTTTGGGCTTGATGGTGGTAAGGATGGAAAAGTCTTCAGGGAACACACCATCTAGAAAACAACACAGACCGAAAACAAGCTCACTGAAGGGTTCATTGGGTTTTTGAAGACCATCCAAACAGCTAATTGCAATGTTGAAACTGGAAACACAATGGATGACTAGGAATGCCACTTAAAAATTAAACAAAGAAATGATCTGATTATGAAAATAATACATAAATACTCTTTTAACTACATTTTTAAATGTGAATTAAACATATGATATTTTGATTTATTTGTCAGCTTGACAAGTTAATTATTTACTGAATTTTCAATTATATTTAAACTAGTGCTGTAAAACGATTAATCGCATTTTTATTTGCATAATGTGTGGGCATATATTTTTTTGAAATGATTTACTTAGTATGTACTTACATAGTTATATTCAATTTATATTATAAATAAATGCATTTAATATATAAACAACTTGTTTTCTGAAATATATGCATGTGTATTTATAATTTAATAAATATACATAGCACACATATTATGTAAGCACTAATTTAAACTAGTTCCTTTGTCATCTGTAAAGCATTTTAGCATCAGGCTATAATAATTCTTGTAGTTCTTTAATTAGTTACTTTTTTAGTGTATATGCATTGTTTGATTTTTTTAAATGGTGGCACAAAATGAGAAAAACGTTAAATAAGATTTGACATTTCATACAGTTTATCATTGTAAGATGTATTTTATCAGGCCTTTAATACTATGCTTAAAAGGGGTGATGCAAGAAACTTGTAAACTAATAAACACCAGATATATGGCATTATATAGGCTGAACAGATATTAACAAGTAATAAGCGTGCATCTGTTTTCCACCATATAAAGAAACATCTGCTAGTTTAAAACCTCATTCCGATTACATAATGCATCTTAAACCTTTTATAAAAGCTCAGAGGACTTATAATATGGTAGACATGGGACATGGTTCATATGGGGTATATTTATTGGGGTTTATTGATTAATTTTTATTTCTACATAAAAGAGCAGCTTGGACATTCTACACAACATCTTCTTCTTCTTGCATGAAGTAAGAACATATCTGGATTGACTTGACGACGGATTTTTATGGTGAACTATCGCTTTAAAAGTCCTCATACAGACAAGCCATGCTGTGGTCAAGAGATTTCAGCCAAGTTCTCCTGCCGTTTAACAATACAAGCGTCTGAATGAAACATGGCCCTGCACAATCAGGGATGGCATCTGCTGTCAAAAGCCTTGGCAACCACAACAAAGGGCACATTTAAACGTAGGCAGGATATGGAGACATGTTCATGGGGTTCAGCTTACCTGGGAAAAGCTGCTTGGTTGGGGCACTGATCTGGGCATTCCTGCCTATTTTGTAGGCCGTGTCCGGCTGTGATGCTCTTCGGTTTGTGCAAAATCCTGAAGTTTTCTGTACTCCTTCGGGGACAGTGGGAAATTCTAATACTTTTAGGACATCCACAGGTTCTGCTGTACGGGGTAGAAAACATACACCAAAATCTTAAATAAATAAGGAGAAATGCATTCAATGTTTAGCAGAAACCTTTTTAAAAAGTAATATGTTTAAATATTTTTTAAACATTTTGAAATAAAGAAATTGAAAAATGTATTTTCAGGATTTTAAGGAGTTTCTTTTTTACAAAAAAAATACTTTTTTAAATTATTGAGCAAGATAAAAAATGAAGATTGTAACGTGAACTTCAATATACAGTTATGTAACTAATGTAAAATTAATTTAGGATAATCAAAAAAAAATACATATAAATATATTAAACTTTTAAAATGTTTATATATGGCATTAATGATATAAAAGACAAATTTAGGATCCAATATAAACAGGCCTTCCATTTTTTTTTTTGGTTTTATTAGTTATATATCAGTTAACGATACCTAAATTAACTTTTTCTAATTGGTTAGTACTATAATAGCTTTTAGACTGTAAGTTTAATGAAAAATGCAGCCAAATTAACCAACCTATAACCCACAGAAGCTAACATCTGAAAATCTTTTACTTGGCTATGGGACCAAACTCACATCATTGGTCTTCATTCCTATGAGATTTGACCCTTGTAAAATACCCAATTCCCCCTTCAACTTTTTGGAAGACACTTCAGAAACAGCTGGGTTAAGTAAACTTGAACAAACGGTTTCATTATGGTTAACGAAGCAAGATGGAAGACAAACACTGTTCACCCCGGATCACCCTAGAACTCAAAACCTAAGAAAGCATCACTGAGAAGATTTTCTTCATGATTCATTGTGAATGTATGGCACATGTTTGGCCGTTGGGTCAGAGTCTACCAACAGTGTGTCTTCTGGGACTTGAGTGAATCTTTGGCATCTACCACATAAAACTAAACACTCAAACCGCCAAAAATAAAGGGTTTCTACGTCACAAAAGGCCGGACTCATCTGAGGGAGGTCTAAAACGCTGTAATAAAGATGCTGAGGCATTCCCGCTGTGGAGAAAACATTTACCACCCCATTTAAAGCTCTAAAAAGCCAAGCCGACAAACCATTCTTCCACTGGTTCTTTGTGTGAAATGAAAGGATCCCCCACTATATCTGAGAGACACGATCTGAGCTTTACTCTGAACATACAAGCTAGACAAAAGGAAAACCTCAATCTCAACCAATACAAAGACAGAGCTGAGAAGCAGAGTTGTTGTTAGGGATCTTCTGGAGACGTTCTCCACAGCCTCGGGCCTCATATATTCCAGATGTGGCACTGCAGCCTGAGTCTGACCTTTTGCCATGCAAGTGCCAAAGAAAAATGTCAATACTCCTAAATCCTTCGGAAAACCAACTGAGAATGTGCCGTCATTAGGAGAGCGCAGCTGATGACCTGGTGTGATTTTAACCAGACTGCTTTGCAAACACACATGCTGATCTTTTTCACTGTCATTCTTTGCATTAGGCAGACTGGTGTGTGTGGGGGGGGAGGAGAAGGTTGATTAGACATCGAGTGTGAATGTGGAAGGAGGTACTAACTGAGAGAAAGAGCTGCACATCATCTACCTGCCACCTGCCAACACCCAAAAGTGGGAGGGGCTTTTTCTATAGGAAGTTCTATCATTTGCATAAATCACTTCATTAAGAAATTCACTGTTATGGACAAATGTAGAGTTAAAATAACAGACATCCATGCATGGATCCATAGGTTTCAGAGAAATACATTCAGAGTACTTGTTTTATATTTTATATATTTCGTTTTATATTAAATGCAAAAGGCTGGGGACCTTTTTACCTGCTGCTCCTTGAGACTCTAATAATGAATTCAGTCAGAATCTGTCTCTCTCTCATCCTCTATCTCTCTCTCTCCCCCTTCTCCTCTCACTCTGCCCTCTTTGACACATGTGTGCCGCTTGAACAAGACTGCATTATGCCACAGGCTCTCCGAGAGGCAACCTCACTGACGGAATTTTTTTTGCAAAAAAATATTTGTCCACGTCTTCCCCCCCTTTCACGACTGTAGAGAAACATCAAAGAACAATACAGCCTTTCAACCATCTGCTTCCCAAGTATACTGCTCAATTCCCATATTAAAGGAACAGTTCAGCCAAAAATAAACAATGTGTTACATTTAGTCTCCCTTATTTTAGTCCAAACCCTTTCTTTCTTGTGTGGAGCGCTTAAGCAAGCAGAATAAAAATGGATGAGGACCTAATAGCATCTAGTTAGTAAGACACGGTCTTAACATAGAAGCTTATGCACAGGGAACACCACTTTTGTTGTATGGAAAAGAACAGCTTGGACTTTTATCTCCTTTTGTGTTCCACGAAAACTATAAAAGTGGCACAGGTTTGAAACAACATGAGATTAATCCAGTGGTGATGGATTGTTCTGGAACGTTTTACTGGATGAACAGCATGCAATTATGTAACATCAAAATCAGACTTAACCACATTGCTAGCCAACAAACATGCGCAGAGTTTCGTCACAAAATCATGACTCGTGAATGCAGCCCAAATGTTCAACACGAGACCTTCTACCATTAAGAGTAAGCAAAGATTTCTGAAATGTGTGCATTGTCTGAAGGAATGCACATCTGAGGTTCCTCAGCCTGAGGGGTTGAGAAAACATGTCAGTACACTGCCAGCTCAAGAGGGCACCCGACAGAAATGCCTTCACAAGCCACAAACCGCAAGGGATGTAACGCACAGCTTCAATAGTCAATTGAGATTAAAACTTTTTAAGATTCAGTATCAGCTTTGATCGACAAAAGAGGCTTATAAAGATTGAATTGCATCCACATACTCATACTCAAGCAGCCTTAGGAAGTATGGCAGATGTACAAATCTTATGTACAGCTGTCATTTCCAACATAAACGCCTAATTAAAATTTGCAAGGACCTTTGTTCCTGTAAGGGTGAGCGAGACCAATCATAAGGCCAGGCTGGGGCCCCTGGATGGCTCTGGGCCCTTTGAAGCCTCTAAAATAATAGGGATGAGCAGAGAGGACAGTCATCAAATAACGGGAAGGCACTTAGTAAAGAAACATTCCCACTGGGAAGCTTATCGTGAAGACTGGGAGACTTGGGAGTAACAGTGTTAAAAAAAGCCTCCGCTTGGGCTTCGGTGGAACTAGGGTTGAATGGCGAAAGGGTCACATTTTAACTGTAACCCACTATGCTAATTTATTACCCAGTGGAAATTGTAGTGCTAAAGCTCAAAAAATGCTAAAAAGTCTATAGGATATGTAAAAAAAACTTACATATGTTTTCATAATTAAATTACTAACAGTTAAGTTACAGTTAAGATCATTCAATTAGTCACGCCCATTGTAAATTAGACCTCCCAGGTCTCATTTTTTATGAATCAAATTCCTATCATAATTAATGATTTTTCTGTTTAAAACAGAAAAATAACAAAAACGTGGTCAAAGGTCTTAGAGCATGCATTAATATGTCAATTACTGATAGCTCTCTCTTTGAATACACACAATTATGCTCACAATCTCATCTTTAGAATCACACCATTCAGGCAGATGCTTTTTTCCTTTTTTTTTCCCTAAATGTAAGGCATGGACGCAAAACATTGAGGAATTCCACCCTGCTAACCGTGTCCACACACACCTAACGGACCACAGGTTCAAACAAAGAGCTTTTTTCCCCCCTGAAGTAAATCCTAAACTGTCTCTTCATGACACTCTCTTGACACATTCCACCTCTCCACCCTCCCATAGAGTTTATTAAAGTAGAAAATATGCAGAAACAAAATAAAATTGCGCGTGTTTTTAAATGAAAGATTATGAATATGCAGATGGTGAACAAACCGTCATGCGCAAAGACTGCTTGTTGGCAAATAAGTAGATACTTTCACTACTAACTGCTTCAAAGTACAGGATCAGACAATGTGATCATAATCCAAAGTCAAGTCATGATATGCACATGCTATATATATAAATGAAGTATAACTTATATCTATCTCTTATATGTGCATAAAAATGTAGGCTACTGAATGCTTTTTGGGGGAACTAGTGGGTTTATTTTAACGAAATCCGCAGACTCTTCTTGATTTTAATATTACAATGTTTTCTTGGACACTGGTATTACTGTATCTTGAAGCACACACACATATACGGGATGCAGATCTGCGATCACCTGTCTGAATCAATCGCGTAAAAATCCGCAGGCGCAAATGCGCATCGCCTATCTGACAGTCCCTACAACTTCATCAAAAGTTTGGAAGTCTATCTTTCCTTACCTGCTCTGACATTTGGAGCCTGCAGAACGAGGACGAGGGAAACTGTGATGAATTTGAAAACAGTGGAATCCAAAAGCCACCTTTTCGTTTTCCACATTGGGGACCACCTTGGCCTCTCCATGGTCGGGCGCCCACAAATGTGCACAAAACCCGGGGCGACCTCTGCTTATTTGAAACTGATGTCCCTTCTACAATCCCAATGTTCCCGATCTGCACTAAACAGCCATAGGTGAGGGGTATTTTGTCTCGCCGGGCCCCCTTCGATCCTCCTTTCCTTGCGCCCAGCCTTCAGACTGAAGGGATTCGGGCTTTAATCAAAATGAGACGCGGAGCGCTCGATCGCCTCACCGTCAAGAGGGCTGGACCCAGACCCTGGATTACAGGAAAATGACAAGGGAAAAATACCCCGATTAGCAAATCACGGGGCTTGAAAGTTGGCTAGGGATCCACCCATCAGTTTTCCAAAGCCTCCCCTGGTCGCCCTCTTGCGCGTCCCCCCATGAAAGCCGGTAGAATTTCCCTGGAGTAGCCTGGGAATAAGAGAGAGAGAGAGAGAGAGAGAGAGAGGGAGAGAGAGAGCAACATACAAGCAATTCCAAATGTTGGTTAGGTTTCGGATTATGCATAATATGCATTTTGCATCAACAAACAAAATGTTGGAAAAACCTATGGAACAATGACAAAAAAATAAGATAAATAGGTTTTTTTTTATGAATCAAATTCCTA
>JAUCNO010000548.1:12616669-12633607 GCA_032353835.1 Enteromius viviparus | reverse complement strand
ATAGATAGATAGATAGATAGATAGATAGATAGATAGATAGATAGATAGATAGATAGATAGATAGATAGATAGATTTTCTCATTTGCAGCCACATACCAAAAACTCAAGCTCCGCCAATGGGCATGATGTTCAGTTGGCATGGTTGTGCCAATTATTTCATGCTTTCTGATGCTGTCAAATGCAATAACCTAATCATCTGAAGAGAACGCTGCATGAAGTCTGCTGTTTGCTTAATATAATTACAGCTATTTGACTAAGAAGTCAAGTGATGTGGGAGACAGGCTCATAAAGTTCATTGCCAGAAGATATTTATTAATGAATCAAAATCTCTTTTCAGGTCTACAGTAGATGCCTTATCTATATCTGAAGCATTATCAGTATACATCATTCTTTAACATGGCTAAAACACATAGGTGGCGTCTGTCACCCTCCTCCCCATGCATAACACAACAACTCTGAATTTATCTGACTGCTCCGACAGCTAATTATATTTCCATTCTCGATAAAAGCGGCTTTGCTGAACATTTTGGCAGCATCTGGAGGGTAAAACAACAGTTCACTGATACAGGAAACATCTGATCAAACACATCAGGAACTCCAGACTGTTTCAACAAAGCACTCCGACACACCAGGGAATATTTGCCCAGCCTCTGATACAGAGCCACTGATGCACATGGTTCCAACCTGCTGATGTTACTGAGCGGGTTGCTTGTTAGTGATTCCAAGAAAAACCCATAAGAAACATCACAAAAGAGATCTCTTTAATATCTCAGTTGTTCTTAGCAATGGAGAGCAAGTCTCCGGCTTCAGATGTATCACGCATATCTGTTCTTAATTTTCAGAAGAGACCTCAACAAAGTCTCAAACTGGCTCAGATTGGCCAAGACACCAACGTCTGTAATCAAAAGGAAGAGATCAAACTTTGAATCAAATATTTCTCATCAAAGTGTTATAATTATCTGGTCTATGCACACTTCTATCATCTTATAGACCAATACTTTTGTGCCTTCATTTACTTCAAATATATCCTGAGAAACTTTTGGAGAAACATCTGAAAGCTGAAACTGAAACCCTTCTATGGTCCTATGCATTCAACATTTAACAGTTTTTAGATGGGTTTGGGGTACATCTCAGCTCTGGAGTCAGGGTGGGAGACCCAAACCATATCCTGTTGAAAAAATGTATGGTTAGGTATGTTTTGAAGCTTTGCTTCTGGTTTGAGCTGGTTTAAGCTGGTCCTTAGCTGGTCATGATCTAGTTTAAGCTGGTCTTAGCTGGTCATTTGGTAGTTCTAAGCAATCTTCTGCTCAGGACCTTAGGAGCAGCAAATGACCAGCTTAAACTAGCTCATGACCAGAGGCCAGGCTTCAAACATACTGAACCAGCACATTCCGGATTTTTCCACAGGTTATACAGATGTAAATTGTTCTTGAAAATGGTTCTTCGCTGTAAAAAAAACAGCAGCTGTAGTTGCCAGAATAAAACTGTGAAAATACGGTAACGATATTTGTTTTTACAGTTTTATATTAAATTTACAGTTAAATACTATAATTTGTAATAATGTTAATATAACAACCTATTAAAGTAGTTACATCTATTTTGTACCTTTGAAATACACCGAGAACTACCAAATGCTGAAGGTGATGAGAAAGTCACATGATGAACCAAAGCTCTTCACAAGTAGCTTTTAAATAGCATATATAGAAAGTGCTCAGAGTCATTCACACAAACACTTAACACCATCATGGGAAGAATTATTAAACTGAAATGTGCAATAAACATTAATTTAACAACATTACATGTAACATACAATCCTAATAAACATCACTTATACAAAAAACTAAGAAGAAACAAAATTTAAAATGCAATGCAGGGAATTCTGGGAATGTCAGTTTGTCAGTGTTTCCCTGTAAATTTAACAGGAATTTACAGTTTTTACAGTAGTGTTTTTTACCGTTTAAAATCACAGTAATTTTTTACAGTGTTCTTTTATCAGATGATGAAAAATCATAATGGTTTCAACTGTAGCTGCAGAACCATGTCTTAAAACTAGAACTGGTAAGTTCTGAAGTCTTCAAAAACATTCCTAAATACATTCTTGGTGGTGAAAAAAAAAAGCTTAAATCAGTGGTAGCTGCAGACAACAAAACGTTTTAGATATAATATGTATATAAAATATGTCTTGTGTTCAGAATGAGGGAAGTGAAGACAACACTGTAATGACATCTTTCCACTCTTAGAGATACTAAAATAAATCCAAATCTCACACACTGATCACTGGGTGGCTGTAATCACGGTCTCTTAAATTACTATCCCTTTGTAGAACGCTTTCTACGATTGCATGCCAAGAGTTCCTTAATTACAAATGCATATACAAGGACAAATCTATTACAAATCTAGAATTAGAACGTGATGATTAATTACTGAACTTTAGCAGAACTGGATCACTCATAGTAAAATTAACGCAAGAAATCGTAACATTTAATATGGTGGCTGTAGGAACAGAAGTCCAGCCTTTCACTTTAAAAGAGCTGACTTTAAAAGAGCTGCCATTTGACATTAGTGACCTCAGCGCTGTCACCATGACAAACTAAGTCCCATGTTAGGTCTAACTGCATTGCTAGTCTCGGCTCTGTTCAGACCTGCACTGCCTCCCCCTCCTCTCTCTTCCTCTCCCAGCAGCCTGATCTCTGCCCTGTCCCAGTCATGCTCCACCCGCTGCAGGCCACTTCCAGCCCTGTCCGACTGCTTGATTTAGTACACTGCCAAACACAGTCAGACATTTAACCACTGAGAGCATAGTCCTGCAGGTGCAGTGTAATATTAGCAGACTTTGATCTGTGTCAGTTTCAAAACCAATGGAAATGAATTAGTATAAATATAAGTATTCAAAAATTTGTGATCATCAGCCCCTATATTTATGCAGCAGGAAGCAATGCCATATTTAAAAAACAGAGTGGAGAGTTGCAACAAACCCCATAAGTTAGGAGAAACCTTAGTGACAACTGTGAAGATATCTTACCCAAAAATGGACTTTCTATCATCATAAACTTAACCTCCAAACCTGTAGAACCTAAAAAAGCTGTTTCAGTATATATTATATATAATTTTTTTATTATTAAATTTAGACGTATGCCATATGTTATATTTGTTATTTTTATTTAACAAATATTTATTTATTTTATGCATATCAAGTGATATGCATACAGAAAAACTATGACCCTTAAGATTTCCATCTCTCTGTAAAGCTTTTGGAACGTTAAAAATAAAGCAAAAAGGGGAAAGATAATATTCACATCCTTCATCCAAACACACCCCTCATGGAAGAACATGTCTCTATTGAAGTAATCACAACGTTCCAGCAGCTTCAAATACAGGGGGTGTAACCCCAGAAAAAAACTTTCAGACATTTTAATCACTAAAGGCTTTAACAACGAGTACGCCAGTTTAAAACGCAAGGAGGCAGACCCTCATCTTTCAAGAGACAGATACTTGAACCACCAGCATGTCTATGCTTGTCAGTTTCAAGTGGAAAGGCTTGAACACTGTGCAGATGCTTTAAAATCCCTTAGGGCTGCTCTTCAGTGCAGTGTATATGCATTTATGATGGCTATATGTTTTAACTGCAGCAAAATAAAACATATAAGTCACTGCATGTAGTATGAAACAAAAACTATAGGTTAAGCTAGGAACAGTTTAGCTAAATGCTAATAAGCATGTTTTCCTGAATTGCCTGTTCAGCCATACTGACCCTTTTTCCTTCAGAATGCTGTTGCTGATACTACAAATCAAACCTCAAGTACGTTTCTCAAATATTTCATCTTGGAAAAAAGAAACACAGAAGCTAATTTCATTAGCATTAGCAGCAAAGACTTCAAAACATACCTAACCAGTGTTTGCTGCTCTGTTCAACAGGGTCTATAATCACACTAAGCAATGATTCATAATGCTACATGACCTACATTTCCAAAATAGTGCTAAATTATGTCTGGAAATTTAAACAAGCCTACAACCTGACTGTGATGCACCACTCCATGATTTTACATCTCTCTGCCTACTTAGCAATGAAGACGTTTCAAGAGGGAAAAAAAAAGACAGAAATCTTGTGTGCAACATCAAAGTGATCACTGATGGCACAGCCAGGGTGAAGTAGGAGACCGCTGTAGCAGTTATGGTGAACGTGTTCATGGCCATGTGGTCCACACCACTCTGCGGGGTGGGGCGCAGCATCACCGAGATAATTGCTGGCTGGGACAACTCTGCTCGGTAGGGCCTATGCATTGGGCGAGGTACGTGGAACGTAGATCAAAGAAAATATACAGCTAGACTGCTCAGCAAATCTCTTATTAGTGCGGCTCAAGAGTCAAAATAGCATGTTCTCCACATGCATGAACATTGCGGTCACCTTGAAACTTTATAAAGTGCACTAAGTTAAATAAATGACGGAGCAATAGCAATTAGCTGTACTTAAGGTTTGGCATTAAATGCTATTCTTTACTTAATAATTTAGCCTTGTCTAATCCTCACTCTAATAAGGCCAACAATAATTTGGGGTGGGAATTCAAACTTATTTAGCCTTTCCATGATTCATTTAAATTATACATCACTTCTAGTCTATGATCATTCTGAGTTTAACCGTAAAATCACTGCAAGGTCCTCATGGCAAAGTAAAAAAACCTGGTTACCTCCCAGCCCAAAGGACATGATTCGATTTGCGAATCTCCCATTTTTCTCTGGAGTGTAGTTCCCTCACATTCCTTTTAGCACTTGTTAGCAAACTCAACTCATATCTTCCACAAGAGGACGTTGATACATGAGAATGAGGTCAGCAATTTAACACGCCGGGTAATGTGTGCACACAGATTTTTTGAAAACATCCCAAATGATACTAATCTGAAATTTAATGTTGATGCAGGGTTCGTTTCAAGCCTGGCTGAACTGTCAAAACAGTTCTATGATCAACTCGGTCACAACCGCACAGTTCAAAGCTCCTGCGATCAAGGGAATGATGCCACAGAACTTTTAACTTCCATAATTGATGGTATAAAACCACAGTTAAAAGAAAAATCTAATTAAAGCATGAAACAACTTTTTATTTAATTTAACATTAATTTCACTTAATGCTTTCTTCGGGATCTTTATCATGATGCCATTCATTCACATATGCAAAATGATTGAAGTCTTGAATTTCCCATAAATTGAAATGATGAAAATCTGAAAATCACTGGAGTTGTCTGAAAACAGGATGAAATTACACCAATCTGAAATCACTGAGCACAGGTACCCTCCGCAATCAGTGTGAATCAATCACTAACCACTTAAGTGCCATCTCAAATCACTGGACAACACAGTAACATCTACAAAAAAAGCAACTGTCTCAAATCACTGGACAACATGCATTGTATGAAAACACTGTATTGTCTTAAATCACCTGAAATCACTGGATATCAGTCACTGAAAACAAATCACTGTCTGAAACCACTGGATAAAAAGTCACAGTTACACATTGGGATGAAAGAGGGTCCTATCTCAAATCATTAAGGCACAAGTGCAATCTCAAATAATGAAGAAGAGTCACACTCAAAAAAACATTGGAGAACAGTTCAAAACACTTGAATACAAATACTGTGTAATCTCTGGAGAACAGTCACTATCTGAAAACAATGCAAAAGAGGCACGGTTTGAAATCACTGGAACAGACATTGTCTGGAAACACTGCAGTAAAGGTAGCTTACGGTCTGAAATAACCTGAGATCACTGGCACGCAGGTGCCTTCTGAAATCACAGGATAACAGCCACTGTCTGAAAACACTGGAGAACAGCCACTTAAAACACTGGAGCAAAGTCACTGTCTGAAAACACTGGAGCATTGGTATCATGTACATCTGCTGTATATTAACCTGCTAGATGCAGGGACATAAAAAAATCTTTAGTTTTTATGACCATTAGCATAATATTGTCTTGTGAAATGAAACACAAAAGCTGTCTGTTTTGCATTCTGTCACAAGCCTCAGAGACTTCTGTCATGATAAAATATCAAAACCAGAGCAAAGCATGACAAACAGAATGTTTAAAGAAATCCGGGCTAGCTTGCTCCCATTGTATTAAGCTCACATCTGCATAGCACATTGCTCAGGAATCTGGTCTGCGCTGATTTCACCATCATATGGACCTGATTTTCTTTTGTCCTGGGACTAATTAAAGAAGTGATAACTCTAATACACTACACTGGCGCATTGTTTCATGTGTCTTAATTACAACCCGAGAGAGACCCAAATCACCCCCAAAGTAGAAGCACTGTGACTGCGGCATGTTGTTGGGACATTGGCAGGTGCTGAAGGCCTGTATAAAAGAGAAAGTCAAAGATAGGGTGAGAGAAAGAATGAGTGTGATCTGGGAGTGATGGTTTAAAATGACGATTTTCTTGATGAATGCTTGTACCAAATGTCATAAGGAATTACTTAGCAAGCTGCTTCTGTAAAATAATTTCTTTCGCTTTTAGAGAGAGGAAGACAGCAAAGGGAAGCAGTGGTATCAGCCTCGCTGTCAGTGTGATTTAAAGTAAGCAGTTTGCTAACTTACGCCATTTTGCTAACACATAGCCTACCAGTACTATTTACTCCAATTAAATCCATTTCATCTGCATCACGTTTGAACTATTATTTGCAACCATGGTTATTGATCCGAAATAGTTATTAAGTGGCAAGACAAGTCATTTTTTTTAGAGAGAATTTAATCCATAAACATAAACACTGTTGAGCTGTGAATTTTAAATGCAAGTATTTGCTCCAAAAGCCACAAAACTCTGTTCAAAACAAGACCGCATCTATTTACTCGCTTCTTTAAGAATGTTCTCAGAGGATTTTTGCTACTGTGCAGGATTTAAAAATAGCTGCATAAAAAAAATAAGCTTAGATGCTTTTGCTTCCCTTTTATGTTTTATGAGACACAAATTTCTTTGCTAGGAATTTATGAAACCGGGATAAGCACGCATCCATTTCCAAAGAGAATAAACAGGAAATTTGGGATTGTTTATCTGTTTATTTATTTTCCTTTAGACATAAAACCCTGGCTGTTTTTGAACATTTGGGATTAAGAATTCTTCGCCTACAGCAAGGACAGCAGGCTTGTTTTAGAGCTGTCATATAAATTACAGCTCGAGGAATGTGTTGTCTCTGCTTGTGTTGATCTAGAAAGCACTTTTACTGCAGACAGGCCTGTTACACTGATCTCTATGCCCCCCCCCCATACTAACCCAAATTAATGTTTGTTACTGGCAAACAACTCTTGCTCTGCTGTCCCAAGGCACATTGCAGTGTGTCTGTTTGTAGAGCTCAACCCTGGATGCTCAAACACGGAAGCCCACTAATAAACATATTCCTGATGGTCATAGTATTTCAGGTATACTCACATTGTAAAATTCAATCTCAGCTTTTAACCCAATTCAGGGTCTTCATTGTTAATTGGTTTGCATTAATACAGTGATCTCCGCTTTAGCTCATTACAAAAATAATTTATTGAAAATTAACTTCAGTCATCACCGTTAAACATGCCTCTTGAGAGGTCACAGAACTGACCATGAGGAGTCAGCATGAAAGCTGATTTATGCTTCACAAGGCAATGCTGATAGGGCACAGGCCTTTCTTTTTTGACACGTTTCTGTCACTTGCCGTCCAGCTGACAGGGTGGTCAGAGGCAGGCAGCCCCCTTCCTCGCTCTCTAGAGGCTCTGACTGTTCGGTCAGGGATTAGATACCTTCCGCTCCTCCCTTCACCTGTGAAATTTCAGAGCCAGCCAGGCTGAAAGAGGGCATTGTTCCCCCTGTAAGGAATGCCCATGTTGTCTGCAATGAAAAAACTTCATTTGCACTGGAATTTGGAGGCTGTCTGACAATAGTGAGGACAATCTCCAAGTTAAGTTGGCTCATAAACTGGGGTCAGTCCTCTGTGATTGTTCCTAGAGTATGAAAGTGAACTCATAAAGGCTGTCATCAGGTTTGATATTACGTTCTAATTCTAAGTTACTTTCATATCTGAAAAAATTCTAAGTTAATAGCCAATATGCTATTGATTGAAATTCAGCGAAGAATTTGTATTTGTAAAGCACAATGGGGACAACCATGCCAGATCTGCAACCGCTAGTCTACTTTAAGAAACGTAAGTTGTTGCCAGCTTTTAAGCTCATTGGATATGCAATTTCGAAAAATGTGAAACAGAGGTATCATGGAAAAAAAATCCTGAATAAGTGGGACTCAGAACACAGAGGGGCAGTATGGTTTAACTGGGAAGGAGGAAGGGAGGGCAAAATGTGGCTTGGTCATATGCCAGCCATACACACATTTGTCCGATCTCCACATACTGTGAAAGTTACAGAGAAAAACCAGTAGTCAAGACGTTAACACATGGCACACTGACACAAATACACTTTCATCAGGCTTAACCATTTAACCCAGTTAATTACATTACTGTAAGAAAGAAAAATAAGTATAAATAAATAATACATGGCAGCTTTTTATATAAAATAATTAATAATTGTGGCTGTAATTATTTACTACTACTGTTTTAAATTGTAATTTTTTTTTTTTTTACAATATTATTAAAATATGAAACCGATGAGGTCGATGAATACTTGCTTAAAATTGCTGGCTTAAAGGCTTCTTTAATAGCTAAATAGGCTATATATATATATCAAACTTGTCTAAAATGCTGATACTGATTAATTTTGTGAACAAGAGTGCCATCTCCTGGCCGGAAAAAACGTTTACTGAATTTGAGCGTTTGTGATTGAAGTGCACTGCGAACCAATCGGTGATGTGAATGACCCACATTCAACCAATCAGGTATCAGATTTCCCTGACCTCATTAGACACGCCCACAAACGTTGTGCGGAAGAGCGTGAATTTGAACCGGGTACGTGTGTCTCACATCTCTTGTAAACATTGACATGTCTCAGTTATTATTTATACGGGTCTATATTTCGTTAGTAGCGCAAAGTTGTATTTCTTGTAATTTTATGTTAACTTGAAGCTCCTTTGTTCCCGAGTTCTCTTGTAAGCTGTTAATGCTAATGATTTGTGAGGCTCTCCTCAGAACAAAAACAATGAACTTGCATGTGCATTTGCAGTTTTCTAACCGGCTTACTTAATACCTCAGTCTTAAGCTTGTTACTCCTTAAATGCAAACCCAAAGTGTCCTTCTGTGTTAGTTAAGAGCTGAAACGTTGCAGGGTTAACGTTAGTCATTTTAGCCTAAACAGATAGGGTGTTTCCAGAAACTCATTCCCCCGAGCAACACTAGATGCTTAAATTTAGTTCCGGAAAGATGCGCTGCAGGTTTAATATCGTCATTTAAAATGACCCTAGTACTGAAAAGAACTAGACTGCTTTAAACCTAGCAATTTATTTAATTTTGAAAACAACAATGTATTCATGTTTACTAATAATTTTAATAACTGCTCAGGTGAAGTCTGTTATGTTATTGACAATAATGCAAACATTTCCCTGACAAGTTCTTATTAATGCAGAAACACGTCGTTACTTGTACTACCATGGAGCAAAATAAAGGGCTTATTCTTTTACATTGTAATGATAAGATATTATTCAATTTTGCTGTGTTTTATTCATTTGTCTTGGGAGGATGTAGTATATGTTAGTATATGGAATATGGTAGTAAAATATTTAAACATCTTTAATTGTATTTATTGTTCAAATATGTTGCAGTAATTAAATAGATTTGCTAATCTATTTTTTGTTGTAATTTATTTTCAAAAACATTATTTTGCTATTTGCAAAATATAAAATTGGTTCAATTTATTATGCACATTATTAACAAGTAAGAAATTACATTGCTGTGCAATGTAAAGTTAAGCTGTGTACAATACAATAACTATTAAATACATTTGATTTAATAATGCCTAAATTACCGTAAAAACGTTAAAGTTCCACATGTTATTAGCATCATTATTTGCAGATGAGTTAATAATCAATTTAGTTGTTTGTCTTATTAAGAATCATGGCAGAGACAGAAAAGGCTGATGTTCAAACAAAGAAAAGCAAAACCCTCATCATACGACGTCTGCCCAGAGAACTCAAGAGAGATGAGAAGGAGGATCTCCTGAAATATTTTGGTGCCGCATCTGTTAGAGTGCTGTCAGAAAAAGGACCTCTAGTAAGTTGCAAGATTTGCAAGTATGAAAGCTGCAAATTGCTGTAAATAAATGGAGTGAATAAACACAGCTGACCTAATTGTGTTGTCATCTGCAGAAACATATGGCATTTGCAACTTTCGGCAGTGAGACCTCAGCCTCTAAGGTAAAACTAAAATACACATTGCTCCTCTTGTGATTTAAGAGCTGGTTTCGACATACGCTAGTAAACCAGATTGTGTCTTTCTTCCTGCAGGCACTGAACAGACTTCATCAGCTGAGAATCCTCGGACACACACTAGTGGTTGAATTTGCGAAAGATCAAGACCATGTCACTGTTTTAAAAGACCCACCAGTGTCTAAGAGGTAATGGCAAAATCAGTAATCAATAATAATAGACTTTCAGCTATCCCCCTCCCACAAGCTGTCTAGATGTGTCTCTGATGGGCTTACTGTCTATTTTATATTTTATTTGAACTGTGTCTATAAATGTTTATTAGGGATTGATTTAATATACAGTAGTCAACGTTTGAAGTGGATCATAAAAATTGTCATAAGACAAGTATTTCATAAGACATTGTTTTTGTAGAAATCTGATGAAAGGTTATGATCCACTTCAAATGCTGACTACTATAATTAATTTTGTTCACATTAAACTGTCTTGGATTAGTTTTTATTGTTTTTACCTATTTGCTTATTTTTTTTAAACCTTGCATTCGTAATTTATTTTGGCTGCTTTTTACTGGATTTTTTAAAATATTAACAAAAACACACATAATTTGTATTCTGACAAAGTAAATTTTCCTCTAATACAGTTTTATTATAAGCTAGTATACTTGGATACTATGATGACAAAATTGTCAGTTTATTTGAGATAAAATATGGGACTTAAGATGTGTAATGAAAAATAGGAAAGGTAACTATTGATTGTAAACAATACATTTATGTTGCGTGTCATTTCCACACTAAAAGGAACTAGTGCTAAATCAGATCTCACTCAGAATTGATTGTTAATTTTACAATTTAATTACAAAAAACAGTAAAAAACGCATTTTAGCAAACATAAAACATTTCTTTTCAATCAAACTTTCAATGTGTGGAATTATGCAAAATAGTGTGAACGTATTATTTAATTGCTTTTCTGGGATATATGAAATACTATCTGTGAAATTAGCTCTAGCACAACGAAATAGCCCTTTAATACAAAAAAGTGAAAAAAAAAAAAATGTGGCAATACTTTCTAGGAAGCCTGTATTTATAATTACATTATAAGGGTATTCTTAAGGCATTATAATGAATGCATAATGCATTATAAATAACTTATAAATAATATATTGTATCATGTCTTGAACAATTTTTATGTGTTATAATATTTACTTATTTGTGGTTATAGCGTGATAATTTAAAACACACAATGAACATGATTACAATGGATTATATAAGTAAAATATATATAATATATAATGCATAGCTATAATGCATCCTATCTCATATCTTGCCATTTTACTTGCGTTACTTAAAGCTGACAAATACCACTTATAAGTAATAAAAATAATCATAATTTTTTTATCAAACAGCCATAAGATCAGAAATCAGATCAGATGAATGTGTAATATACACAATTGCCTTGAATTTTATTCTGTTGATAAATAACTCTGCAACTACATTTTATTTTAAGTTGCTAGCTCACATTAGCCTCAATATTAGCCTCACAGGAAACACTCAGCATCTGTGCAGATCTTAAAATAAACAATGTCAAGATATGATATAGTCCATTATAAATGAAGTAGATTTAATATGGTGTTCATTGTGTGTTATAAATAATCATACTCTTTAGTTACAGTCACAAATATGTAAATATTATAATGGCTTTTAATTGTTTCATGAAATGTTATAACACATTATAAGGTGAAAAAATACCCTTATAATGTATTATAAATACAGGCTTCATAGAAAGTATTATCAAAAATGTTTCTAACACAGAATCTTACTAAACACAGTACATAATTTGAGCTAAAAAAAAATTATGATATTTAATGAAAAATTACATAATTTTTATGTGATGCAAGTACATACTCAGTTTTTAGTTTGCTAGTAAACAATTAGTTGGAATGATAATTGGCATGATTTTCATTTTGGGGTGAACTAACCCTTTAAGATCGTTGACAAGTCCAAAAATGGGCATAGTTGAAGAAACACCCTGAAATGTCTTTTCTCATAACAGTTGTTCCTTATGTTTCAGTGGTTCTGGTGCCCCATCTGAGAAGGGGAGGAAAGAAAAACAACAAAACAATGTTCCCCTGGTGGACAACAGCATTGCTCCCAGTCTGGGGTAGGTGTACACATGCATCTATCTTTTTTGATCAGCACTTTGACTTCCTCTGCATGCGCCATCTCACCGTGTCACTGTGGTTTATGATGTCACTGGGGATTTGAGCCAGGCTAACGCTCCCGGTTGACATCCTCCACCTGATGTCAGTAGTTCAGGTCCTGGTAACCCAGTAGGAAGTGCCCACAGCGAACAGAGAAAGATGGAGAGGGGAAGTTGGAGAGTGGCTGTCGTCATCCGTCTCATGTCCAATTACAGGCCCATGTCTCAGAGTGTCTGTTCTGCGGTGACAGCCCGTCTGCTCTTGCCATGTGGTGGCACCAGGTGGCCTTTGATAAAGAGACCGTGGGCTATGATATAATTTAGCACGAGGAGCCCACACCTCACCTTCACTTAACAAGCAGAGCCGTGACAGATTTTTATTTATTTAATTCCGCCAGAGCAGAGAGCGGGGTCGCCTGATAAGCATGTTTTTCAGTGGTGTGATGCTCCGAATGAAGTGCAGACCGTTTCGATGATAGAATACGCAATCAAATTCAACTTGAAAGAGTCTCTTGACATTCAAAGCGTTTGGTTTGCAAGAGTTGTCCATGCAACATAAGGAGCATAAAATGCAGAAGCTGGATCTTGGAGTAGGGATTTGTGGGTAACACATACTCGTAATATATCCATATATACATGGTAATACAAATGTGTGTGGCTACACACACACACACACACACACAGCTTTTTAAGCTCTTTTATTTATGTATTTATATGATAAAAATGATAAAATTGACTATTGCCATTCATGACTGGGGTTTGGATTGTTTGTTTTATTAACAGTGTGTGTATTTATACATTAAAGTGTAAGTTATATACTGCTTTTTGAATTATTATAATCAAAAATAATACAAATATGAAATGTTAGCTGCTTATTGTGGTGTAAAGTGAACTACTGAGTATGTGTGTAGTAGCTGCTCTTCTGTCTCTAAACGCAGGTGAGTTTCGCAGGCGTGGGCATTTATGAAACACAGCCAAATGTTTGTACCGCGCTCTTATATTTATGCTTCACCATTATGTGTATGCATTTTGTCACGGGTAGCATTTCTGGAAATGTTTCCCTGTCTCCTCTCTGAGGCTAACGACTGGCAATTTTTCATTTTTCTTTCCTCCCGCAGGTTGAAATTTCAAACAAATCCAACGCTGAAATATTTATACCCTCCTCCTTCAAGTGGAATTTTGACAAACATTGCACACACTCTTCTGAGCGTGCCCAAGTTTTACGTTCAAGTGAGTAGAGGCTAGAAAGATTTTTCTCCTTACCTTTTTTTGTTGTTTTATTGAACAGTTCATGTTGGGAATGTGTAAACACGTGTATCTGTAGGCTTACCTCTTGCGTATCTGTATCTGTCTTCTATTTTCAGGTTTTTAGTTCATATCAGGTAAAAAAAAACAAAGCAAAACAGAAATCTCTCAGAATGCTTTTTTTTTTTTTCAAATCAAGTCCAGTCTCTAAAACATCAAACCACAGTATTTGCATGGAATTATTCTGATGGTATTAATATCGCGCTTATGTGGGAGGGATGTGTGATGCATTTAACATTTTCCCTTAAGCTACACCGCAACGTTTTGTAAAACACCAGAGAGATGTTATAATTTCCCAGGCTGCCTTTTGGTGGTGCTAGATTTCTGAGAAACAGGCTGGCGCTTTAAACACATTAAATCTATTGCTCAGAGCTTCGTTTCAGAGCCTAAATATATTCCCACACAGCAATCTGGGTTACATATGGAGCCAGGGTCACAATTAATGTTTGTGTCCAAGAAATACTCAGTACCAGGTGTGTGGAAACAACACACACACTCTTAACTTCATCGGCTGAACATGTTCCTCCACAGGTTCTTCACTTGATGAATAAGATGAACCTTCCTTGCCCGTTTGGACCGGTGACAGCTCCTCCGCCAATGGTGAGTTGATATTATGCCCTTTGCAGTGTTTATTTTAACTCAGACAATCAGGGCAACATGATGACGAATGTATCCTATGAATCACATCTTGGCGCATTGCCTGAATTAAAACTCAGCCGCATCCCTGATGCTTTGCTTTTTACTGAATCCCATCAATATAAGTGCTCTGCTAATACTGATGAGCTACGCGGGTGTGCGAAGGAAATCTCGAGAAGGTGTAACCCATTCATTTGCACTGTTTCAGTTTGAGATGCCTCCAGGCCCATTGCTGCCCATGCCGCCACCCTTCCCCCCAGAGAACCCTCCTCTCCCGGAGCATGAGGAGGGGGCGTCAGGCAGTGAAAATGAATCTGAGTATGAAAGTGGAGATGAGGAGGACAAGGAGAGGTAGCTACTTTTCCACCTTTTTATTTTTTCAAGTATAAGTAGTTTGATGTTAGTATGCAACTATCATTAGGCAGTGTGCGCAATGAATTTCACAATTGTTTTAAAAAACGATATTAATAAGAAATATTTCCTAAGCATTTAATGAGCAAATTAGAAGCATTTGGAAGTATTGTGTGACATTCAATGGCTGGTGAAAATGACATTTTAAATAAAAAAATTAATCTGGTATTTGTAATTGTAATAATACGTCACAGTATCACTGTTTTTTTTGTTTTTTTAATCAAATTAATGCAGCCTTGGTGGGCATAAGAATCTTCCAACAATATATTTTTTAGGGTAGCATAACTATCCTATTATACCAGTAACCAGTAAATTTTTTAAACCCAAAATTGTGAGGATTTATAATGAATGTACAGAACTATTTTGACCAATAACTATCAATACATTTTTTGTATGAACCAAAAACAAGACACTAAAAGTTGTTTTAAAGTTGCTTTAAATGCTTGTGAGTTTTAAGTATCGCAACATTATAAAATATTGCTAAAGATTTAATTTAACAGTGAAATTAGTAGTGACTTTTACTTGGTTGTTAGACAATTATCTAATCTGTATGTAAAAAAAACAAATACAAACGAGCAATTATAGTATCTCTAATATTGACCAATACTGATGAATTAATCAATTATCTGGCCTTACAACATATTTCAGGGATATTTTTACTACAGACAGATTATTATTAGCCATTTTTGTGTCGTAAAACGTAAATGCAATCTCTTGTCCAATAAAATAACTAAAAATAACTGGTAGTATTTTTGACTATGCATCACCAGCATTGGCACGTTTTCTCACTGACATATTTTGGCCTCCAGAATGGCAATAGCTGAAAGCTGCAAAATGTTTTGCCTTGCGTTCAAAAGCCATACATGTTTAATAGATTCTCACTTCTTCTCCCTGTTTTCCACAAAGGATGATAAGACTGATGGGCCTTGTTAACCAGCCATGCAAAAGACCGTTGAGAACAAAGACTTCTTCCAAGAGAAAGAAACCCAAACTAAAAGACCTCCTGTTTATTCCCAAACCAGATTCCCACGGGTAAACCCTCAGCTGCATTTCACTCAACCAGAAGCCTCTTTTGCATTAATTAAGTAAAACAAAACTGCACCTTTTAGTTTCAAAAGACATAAAAATGATTCACAGATAGTGTTGTGTATCTCAGCCCCTCAGGCCCAGCCTTGCAGCCATCAGACGTGTTTGAGCAACCTCAGACGCTTGGACAGAAAAAGATTGAATTCCATATATCGGCTGAGGTGTCCAGCATCCTCGAGGGTCCCAGACAGAATCAGGAACCGCAATGCACAGATGCGAGCGAAGGTAAGGCTGCACGTCCATTTATCTATCCTCCTGCATCACAAAATGCGCCCTGGGTTCAGCCATCCATCCTGAGCGGACCTGCTCAATTAACACAGCAATTAGCCCTGAGAATAGTGACTCAGCTGGAGAGAAGATTTAATGTATCGGGTTGTCAGCAGGCCGAGCTGCTCTCGCCATGAGGCGTTGAGACCCTCCCTCGGCGTCAGGATAACCCTGAAACTTTATTTGGGAATCAGGAATGAGGGAATGATCAAACTAAAACAAACACAAACTAAACTTTTCAGTGCACTGGTAAAAATGTACAATTTAAAAAATGGCAGATGTGGTTTCCAGGTAGTTACCAAAAAAAAATACTGTAGCAACATTTCAGGTTGTATGGATTTAAAAATTAAAGGACTCATACAAATGCAATTTTCCACAAGCTAATATGATTCTTTAGGGTCTTAATGGAAAGTTTGTAATATAGATTGCTTTAAAATTTCTCAAAGCTAGTGTAAAAAACGCTCATTTTGTAACGCTCATGTTAAAAAACAGCTCTTTAGAAATCACCCTGTTCTGTGTACTTCCCTTTTAAATCTTCACGAGCTCCGCTGACTCCACCCCTCTTTTCAGAGGCACTCTCAGAGGATCTTTTTTAGCCGTATTCATAGTAAAACTTGCTAATTAGCACATTATTAGGCAAGGCGATTTGCAAAGATTCTGTAAAAGACAATATACTCACTGCTTCTGTAGGTGAGGCTGGATCATGAATGATTCTCGCG
>JAUCNO010000548.1:12587745-12603232 GCA_032353835.1 Enteromius viviparus | reverse complement strand
ACATGAAATAATTTTGTTAAAATTACACATTACGTTTGCGTTAATGTAATAACCAGCTAATTTCCTTTTTTTGAGTGCATGTATTTGAATATTTAAAACACTACATTGTTTTTTCTAAAAATGTACGCGGAATGATTACTTGGTGAAGTAAATATTCTAACCTAATAGACTGGTTACTCTCAGTATTGTGCATTAGTATTCATTATGAGTTTCATGGCTCTATTTCAGCTACTTTTATTTTCACAAAACTTACTAACCAGCATTATTTTTTTCCTAAAAAATGCAAACATGTAAATTCATAAAAAATAAAAATGCTTATTAAAAAGTTACTATTAACTTTCTTAGTTTTTATTATCGCTAGGCAGAAACAAGCTTCCATGCTTTTATGCATTCCAGCATAGCTCAGCCAATAGCGTGAGTTTGGGGGGGGGCTACATGTTTACCTGACCAATGGGAGGTTGCGAGGAGTGTTCATTTGAAACCCTTTGGAAACAGTGATCATTTTTAGATTACACAAAATTACACATTTCATTTAGAAAAGTTCAGGTAGGAAACCCATTATTTTATAAAGTCTAGCCAATAACAGTTATGTTGACACCTCTGACAGCTTATTAGCACCATAACAATGATTTGGAGTATATCTGAGGTGGATTTGCCATAATTAGATTGTCTCTCTCTCTCGCCCTCCTGCTGCACTCTTTCATTTGAGTGAAAGATACACATTTTCACTTGTTCCTCTCCAGCCCATAAATATGTTATTAATGAGAGAATAATTTTTTATGGCGTGTCATGATAGCAATAAATGACAGAATATTTGCCAGAATTAATTACTGCCAGGAATGCTTGCAGCCAGATGGCTGGTGTTTCTAAAAAAAAAAAAAGAAAAAGAAAAAAATGACAATTTAATAATTAAGGATAGAAATGAAACAAGACAAGCTGCAAGGATACAAAAACTGCCTTTTTTATCAATGAGTATTTTTTAGCCTGTTTTATGTTATGTGTGTCAGTTAAGCACACTTAGCAGTAATGTGTCACACGATAACCTCTGATAACATTTACTCTCACTTCTCAATAATTAACAGAGCTCTTGATATCTGTAGCACTTTAATTATCCTTTATTAAAATATATGACAGTTTGAAAACATGATGTGTTCTCTGTAACTCTGTTTAAAATATAAATGTGAAAGAATATTGTGCCTGAGGTTTGAACACAGTATTCCATAAATCCAGCTCAAAACATTTTCAGGATTCATAAAGTGGTGCTGCATGTAAACAGATTAATGTTTCAGATGCACATTCAGTGTACACTTTACGATTGTAAATTTGTTGAAAAAAGATAATTGATGTATCTAAATTGTATTAATTATAATACTGTTTGGATTAAATGTTGCTTTTTATAACCGAGTAATAAAAATTGTATTTGGTCATTTAATTTATATATATATAAATATATGATATTACAAAAATGAAAACTAAAATGTTTGGCAAATAATTTACTGCTGTACAAAAAAATAGCTAAACATGAAAACTGATATAAAATAAGTTAAAATAGTATTAACACAACAAAATTACTCAAATTGAAATGAAAACATTTAAATATTAAGGGATGTTTACATAGTTTCGGGAAGAGCTCGCTGAGTGTCTGCACAGCCGGTACTCATCGACGCTCATTAGTATTATCGTCCACTAGCCAATTCATTATTCCTAATTTCATTCATCCGCCTCGGCTTAAGTACCATCGTCTCACTCTCCTCCGTATCTAGTTTCGCATGATCCCGCCTTCCTCCCCTTCGCCGCCTTTTTTCCTTCGCACCTTCGAAGGGGGGCGATCGGGACCGAGCCTCGCTCCGAGCTCTGCACTCGCTAGGGTTACTACCAGCAGAGCTCGGGGTCCGCTGAGCTCCCGGCTCGCTCCCCGGACAGCACGCCAAATTTGCTTAATTCATTTAACGAAGAAGTGCGAATTCGTGAAAAGTAAATAAAAAATATATAACATAAAATTTGATACCAAAATAGGTTTAATTCTTTATAGGAAATATGCTAAATGTGAAATGTCCCTATAAAAGTTTTATTTACACAGCAATTTTGACAAATAAAAAATATAACTTTGATCACATTTTATCTGTGGACTGCTGCAGTAGGTGTATTTGAAAGGAAGCAGTTGCACGGATTCAAGTAAGCGAGTCCCTTGAGCCACGACATGCTGACTTTTCAGGAATTCATAAGATGACTGACTCACACAAACTATTCTGCAATTACAATTGAGTTGTGCTGCATTTACTTCTCTTTTCAACCCAAGATGATTTCAGGCCTGAACTACCTGTACACAGCATCTCAGTTGGTGGTTAGCAACTACTAAAAATACATAGATATAAAAACAAATATATACTTTGCTTTCTGCCACATACATCACAAAACTACAAAACCATTTATTTCTGAAGAGCAAGGGAAATTGTTTTTCTCTCTCTCTCTCTCTCTCTCTCTCTCTCTCTGCGAGATGGCTATTTAATTTATTAAATTATTAATCATGAAATATTTGCAGCTGGATTTCTGGCATAACTCATGGGAAATAAAGCATCTGGATTACATGAAATAGACTGAAGATCATTATTCAGGTAGCAGTATTCCTAGAGGAAGTGAGTGCACTAGCATTTACAATGAGCTCTGGTGAGTACAAAGGCTATAAATATAAGATCCTGACTGTGCATTGCAAATATGGATGATTTTGAGCAGTGCTGTATCTGGCACATTTATTATCAGATTGTCAGAATCTGTCTCTTATTAGTCTCTTATTTAACAATGATACTTCTAAAAGCCATTAATCATGATTTAGCACTAAATCAGCATATTAAAATGATTTCTGAAGGATCATGTGACACTGAAGGCTGGAGTAATGATGCTGAAAATCCAGCTTTGAATTACATTTTAAAATATATCCAGATATTTAAAATTCTAAAAATGTTTTTAAATATTATTTTTAGTGATGTTGTTAAACTAAGTTTCTGGAGGAGCGTAGGGTGACCACCTGCTAATAAGCCCAAGGGGGGACAAGGGGTATGTTTCTGAGGGACAATCTGGGACACTGCCTGCCGCGGCGGTGCCCCCACCCCACGAACAGACTCACTGATAGTGGTTTACATATTTCTAGCACATACCACCTTAAATGTTATATTAATAATGCCCTATTCCCCTTAACATGTGTAAGTGCTGATGTATGCTCATGAATAGGCCAACCAATGTGTATTTTTTTCTAAATAAAGATTCATAATATTTTGAACATTCAATGAATTGACAGATGCACTTCCACTTACGATTTACTTTAGCTATTTAATTTTATTTTTCATTACAATTTATTAACTTTAAATAAATTAGAATATAAAATGTAGGATTAACAGTTGTCTCGGTATCCCCCTCAACACCTTTCAGCCACAAATATTTATTTTCCCAGTCTTTCTTGTACCCACACCTTCTCTTTTTAATTGATGTTGTCTCATGACTCAGTCTCTTTCTCCATTTTTCGAACTGGAAAGCGCGCAACTAAAAGTTCCTTCCCAGTTTGTCTGGTATGCACGTGAGAGCGCTGTCATGACAACAACGAAAAAGTTGACGACGACCTCAACAGTTCAAGTGAGGGGTGGGCGTGGCAACAGTAGCGTGCTGAACTGTCAAGTAATGTTCGTTTGGCTGCCTGGAGCTCAAGGATATAGAGTGACCAACTTTTTTTTTAAACAAGCATTGATTATGCGTCTCAATTTGCGGGACGCGTGAATTGGGACTCAAACGCTGTGCGCGCACGCGCTACGCGGGATGGTTGGTCACCCTAATCATACCCAGAACACTGAACTAGGATACTTAAATGTTGATCAGTCTCATTGGCTACAGACTCAGCAGAGGCTAATCACATTGTGCCAAGTAGGGATATGATGGATAGAACATTAAATATAAAATACTTTTTGGAGAGTTTTGTGGCGTAACTAGTTTCTAATTTTGACATTCCAACAGATTTGATTTAGTTTTATTTATGCAACCAAGAAACTGTAGTAACAATATAGTATAGGGTCCAATTCTCACTATTAACTAGTTTAATAACATGCCTATTATTAACATATTAGCTGTTTATTAGTACATATGAAGCACATATTCTGCATTACCATATTCTAGATCCCTAAACTTACCCAATACCTAAACTTAACAACTACCTTACCTTACCCTATTAATAAGCAGCAAATAAGGAGTTTTTTTGGGCAAACGTCAAAGTTAATGGTTTGTAAATAGCAAGAATTAGACCTTTAAAATAAAGTGACCGAAACTGCTAAATTAAATATCGAAGAGACGCTGTTCAGTGTATTTAGGAAAATTTGATCATGACTCCTTTAAGTTGCAGCATACTGTTACTGTATGTCTCTCTCCCATTACAGGTTTTGCAGATCTGTCCTAAAGACATGCGTGCTGACATATGCGTGCACCTGAACAGGAAGGTTTTCAAGGAGCATCCTGCGTTCCGTTTAGCCAGTGATGGCTGTTTGCGGGCATTGGCCATGGAGTTCCAGACCATCCACTGCGCTCCAGGCGATCTTATCTACCATGCGGGCGAGAGCGTGGACAGCCTGTGTTTTGTGGTGTCAGGGTCACTGGAGGTCATTCAAGACGACGAGGTGGTCGCCATTCTGGGTAAGAGGAAAGCGGAGGCAGAGAAAGAGAACTGGATCTGAATTAATGAGTATTGACTAGGATCGTGATGGCTGGGTTACACTTCAACAGCTGACTAGAGTAGTGAGGTCACATAGTTTTGTATTTTCTACATTTTTAACGGTAGTGTAAGCTGTTAGACAGTTTGCCCAGTAAGTATTTTGACTTCTCGATTTTGAACAGCTTTAATTTTGACACCAGAGGGCTTAAGTCTGCTTCAGCTGTTACTGTATTCAAAACTAATTTCCTCTACAGACTCACTGACATGAAGACAGCATTCCTCTGTCTTGGGTTTAGTTCCCTGTGGGAGGATTATATGCACCCACAGAGCTTCTATGTGATCATATTTCTTGACTGACACACAGGCTGTCACACCCACTCCTCCACACTGTGCTATCCCTTTGCTTTTTGTTTATTTCCACATCCCGCACCCTGTATCCACTTTGATCAACGTGTCCAACTCTTTGTCTTTCTCTGTGCGCAAAACATTCAGAGAACAATCATAAAATAAAACGGAAAAAGAGGAAAGAGGAAAATGTTGAAATTTTGAGCATAAACCATGTTAAATTATGCAAAATATGGCTAAGCCGATGATAAAAAGTCACAATAAAATTATATTTGAAACGTAATTTTACTACAGTATGTTGTAAGATGTTTTTAAGACCTTCTCTAAGTATGAGTTCATCATTTTCTGGCTATAATTGAGTTAGAAGCCTTCCAGGTTGCTTGCTGTAGACATCTTTTATATTACGTTAAAATAAATCTCTGCACATTGAACTAGGAATATTTATACCATAACATTAAGTGCCTGTTTAAAAAAAAAATATATTTTTCATAATGCTATAAAAGAAATAATATTCTCTTGTGTCGGCTGTACATTGTCTCCTTTATTCAATGAAATGAAAACCTTCTCTTAAGAAAACCAATTCTGATATTACAGCAAAACACAATAGGAAATATAATTTATTTATTATGGAAAAAAAACTACATACCAATACAACAATAATGAAATTAGATGTTGTGTGGTATTTATTTATTTTTATTTTTTTTAATAAGTGTTTCCTAAACCGTAACTATTCCAGTAACTAAAATTAAATGAAATGGGTGAATGAATAAAAGTGTAGTGAGTGGCTTTATCTTTTTCTACCCATATAATGGTTTAATTAACATTAACAATATATTATACTGTATAATGTGAACCCTAATGCATTGATCTCATATTTTAATACAAATCAGATTTAATTGTCCTTTCTGTTGTTACTGTTCATATGAGTATTACTTCATTCTTTTTTTTAGTAACGACCAGACATCCCTAAAAAAAAAAAAGAATAAAATGAGGCAAACAGTGATTTTCAGTCAGACATTTGACTTATGGACATATACGGCCAATGATGTACTGCAGCATCTGTCATTTCTAACATCTATCTGTCTCACAACACAAAAAAAGATTAGGCTGCTTCGCCTTGTGAAGCCACAGAGCTGAGCATCTAATGGCTGTATATTTCTCTGTTGACAAACTAACGATGCTTTGCTAAATTTGGCTCTCTGCCGCAGCTGTTAAACTGATTTAGGATCAGTCTGAAAGGCCACAACTGTTCTTTATTGCTTCTAAAATTTAAATACACACAGATCAGACTATGAAGACAGAATAAAAAGGTTTATCGATCTGACCACTTGTATCTTGAGTGGGTGGATTGAGCGAAACTTTAGGTCAGAGGTCAGTAGTCTGAGATCTGTACATCTATAATGACACTGCTGCTCTACTACACATATTGTGGACTCTCTCTTTTTGTTCACTCCCACTTAAAAATACAACTAACAGAGTACAGTAACAGTTCCCTTGTTTTGGTTAAAAAATCTGTTTAAACTACAACTACAAAACTAATCCAAATCAATAATTTATTGAAACTATGAGGTGCTAAAATACCTCTCACCGTCTGCAGAATCTGTATTCTAGAACATTTATTGAGAACAACCATAAATAATTTATCTGAGTGGACATTTTGGCTCTGTAACCCTATTTATTCAAGATGTGAGCAGATGGAGAGACAGTAGATGGACAAGACATTTGTGCATTTGTTGGTTTGGGGGAATAAGTCTCTTCATAATTTCTGCTCTGTCACACACGCTTATGATACAGTATGTAGAGCTAAACCCTAAGTGAGTTAACCAGTCACAATGAAGATGTGTTTTTGCTGGGATATAACAGTTCATACAGTTTTAACAGTGCTTTCAGCTGCTTGAATCTTCTGATCTGATGTGTTTGTGGTGGAATTTCACACCAATAAAATCAGTACACATCATCTGTCTACTGAAATCTGAGACAGAAAGGAAAGACAAAACAGAGATATCATTTGCAGTCAAATAAAATTTTTTATGAATTTTATAAAAAATTTTATAAAAAAATAATTTAAATTTAATTTACCATGGTTTATTGTAACAACTGAAAACGAGTCATACTACACTCTCAAGGCAGCATCAAAAATAAAAACAGTAAAGTGAAATATTATTAGAATATAAAATACCTGATTTCTATATTAATGTAATTTAGTCCTGTAATGGCAAAGCTTATTTTCAGCAGCCATCACTTCAGTCTACAGTTTCACATATTATTTGGACAAGTTATGTTCTTTAATAAATGTACCAATCTGGCCTGTTAGTGTAAATTAAGAAAGTGTCTGTGTTTCTCCTCAGGTAAAGGTGATGTGTTTGGGGATGTGTTCTGGAAGGAGGTGACGCTAGCTCAGGCATGTGCTAATGTGAGAGCGCTGACATATTGTGACCTGCATGTGATCAAGCGGGACGCACTTCAGAAAGTCCTAGAGTTCTACACCGCCTTCTCCAACCACTTCTCACGAAACCTCCTGCTTACGTACAACCTGCGCAAACGGGTGAGTGAATGCTGTCTGCGTCTTTCTTTTAGTATTCTTTCATTTTTCTCTGCCCCATGTCAAACCGCATATGTAAGCAGAATTTCACATCCCTCACATTAACAGGTTACTAGATTCAAACTTCACAACACAGCATGAGCACAGCTGGAAGTGGATTGTGGCTTGCAGAACTCGTGGGAAAATATGAATACAGCTATTTATCAACATGTTCACATACTGTACATCACCACATATAGTGAAAATCAGAGTAAATCTGGATGATTTAAGCAGTTTAAGCTTAAGTATTAAAATACTGATATTGATTTAATACATAAAAAAAGCTTTGTATTTGATTCACTAAATATCTGGTTGATACTCCAACATAGTAGTTGGCAGTTTTGAAACTTTAAAGGGTAGTTCACCCAAAAATGAAGTTTGTCATCATTTGCTCATACTAATCATTCCAAATCTATATGACTTTAGTTTTTTTTCCCAGTACACAAAAAAAGATATTTCAAAGAATGTTATCAATCATTCAAATAGTTTCATTTCCCATTTTTCATTTCATTATTTGTTGTCAATACAGTGGAAGTCAATAGGAACCAAAAGGTCTTAGTTGCTAACATTCTTCGAAATATCTTCTTTTGTGTTCTTTCCAACCAAGAAAGTCAAGTTTGGAACGACATAAGAGTGAGTATAGGGTGACAAAAATTATTCTGTCATTAATTACTCACCCTCATGTCGTTCCAAACCCAAAAGACCTTTGTTCATCTTCAGAACTCAAATTAAGATATTTTTGATGATGCAGAGAGCTTCCGATCCTTCATAGACAGCAACACAACTGAAATGATAACAGGTCCAGAAACGTGGTAAAAAAAGTCTATGTGACATCAGTAGATTAACTTTAGTTTTGCGACGATAGGAGAATATTACTGTGTAAGAATACACTTTCTTCTAGGAGCAAGCAGCCACAGATTACGCACATGCGCGTGCATTCACCCGGTTGTAAACAAGGCTGATTATGTCAAATACGTTAAAGCTTGTGTATATGGTGCGTTGAGCATGGCAGAAGACATACGTCACGGGAGAAGAGTAAATTATGCTAATTTTGTTTTATTTGCACAAAAAAACTATTTGCAAAAGTGAGGTTGAACCACTGATGTCACATGGACTGTTTAACCAATGTTTTTACTATGTTTCTGGATCTGGGATCACTTGATGGCTCTCTGCATCATCAAACATATCTTAATTTGTGTTCTGAAGATGAAAAAAGCTCTTATGGGTTTTGGAACGACATGAGGGTGAGTAATTAATGACAAAACATAACTAACTAACCCTTTAAAGTAAAAATAAGATTATGCTATGTTTATCTACTACTGCCATGCACATAAAATCAGGGTGACAGATAGCGGACTTCCTACACTTCTTCAGAATGTGATTCAATGGCTGAAAAAGAGAAAGCATGCAATTTAATTAAAGAGAAATTGGATCTGAGACTTCTTCTGCAAGCTAATGCTTTGCTTGAAAAATGCCTTATACAATCTGCAAAGAAGAGAGGTTTAAGTGCGTGTCAGTTGAAGAGGAAACACCGTGATAATTAACATTTTTGTGCGTGAGAGCTGTTAATATATAAAGTATTGCTGAACTGAAGAACTCTGTACCCTTCATTTAACTGGAAGTAAAGAGAAAGAGATCAATAGAATCATCAATAGAACCATTCAATCAGAGAGAAAGTCAGAAAAACAGAAATGGTCTGATCAGCAACACAAACAACATTAAACTGACCTGTTTAATTGGATAGAAATGACTGAAAGGTGGATTAAGGGATTAAAAGATATTGCAGGCTCTAAATCCTTGTTTTTGTTTTACTCTATGGGCTTTAATTGGAGTGGATGGTATAGAAGTGACAGGAAACGATAAAGACGAAAGAAGTTACCCAAGCTGGGCTGCCCACGTATAAACCAGAGAGAGCACGCACACCACCTGCCTGGCCACATGCCTGTCTGTCCCTCAGTTTTGTCTTTCTGAAGAAAAACACTAAATTGTGTGTTCTCACATTAAATCATATTCAGATTAACTGTAACACTCCATAAACCAGATCTTGAAGTATAGCAATTATCCTACTCATAGATTCCTTCCCAGTTTATAATAAAGACAGCTGTCAGTGTGATAAAATGGCTCTGAGTGTATCTAAATTTTGGATCTCTGCCCTGCGTGAGTTCTGTTTCTCAGTGGAACTGGGTCTGAGGAGGAGGCTAATAATAGCTCAGCGAGCATCTGCCTCTTTATTGGAACGGCTTGCACTGTATAGTTATATTTATACATATGGGTTAAATATAACTGTCATATACCTCAGCGAACACTTTCATATTAGAGCCAGGACTAAATCCTTTTACATAATCCATCTGCTGCAAAAATATATACTGCTTAACATGTTAATGGTGCAGGTGAGAGCTTCACTCAACGGTCTCTCTTTTGAGCTCTTCACGCCTACACTTGTTTGTATTGGACTTTGTCATGTTTTACGTCACTTATTGGATCTTTACATCAGCACTATTTTTAGTTTTGTTAGCCATAATGGTCTGTTCTCAAACAATACCTTTAAATACAAAAAGGCAAAATATGTTTATATTAATGCCTCTCTGACACCGTTGCCAAGTGGGAGCCTTTAATTAGCTCATGTCTCCATGAATTAGTTATGATGTTTACCATTTAATTGTGACCCAGATAGAAAAAAAAAAACTTGTTATACATAGAAAACAAATATGTCATAGGAAGACTACATATGTTATATTTCTGGACAAATTCCTTTTTCTACAACAGACTTTATACAGTGGTCAAATGGGCTGTTTTGGCCTAGATAAAACAGCAGCAGCATACACAGAGTACACATTGCAGTCTATTTGTGATTATGGGACTGTTTTCCTATTTTTAATGTATGCATGAGTCCTCATTCCTAACCACACAACTCCCAAACGCAATGTCGAGAGTGTTCAGAAGAGTCACTTCTTTCAAAGCCCCAAAGAAGTATTCTGGCCTGAATTTAAGCACAAAATAATCTCTAACAACAACAAAATACAGAAACAGATGGCACTTTTTCTTATTTTTATCTAATGCATGAATCTAAGTGTTTTATATTCAGCATTTTAGAAGACAAATCATGCACTTAAATTTCTAAGGAATTTCAGAAGTGTCTGAAAGACACAAAAGATTTCCTTTTGAATTCTACTTCAATAAAAATACACGTAACACTTTACTTTTTATAAAGACCAGTTCTCACTATTAACTAGATGCTTAATAGCATGCCTATTATTTACATATTAGCTGTTTATTATTACTTGAAAAGCATATATTCTGCATGACTATATTCTACATCCATGATTCTACCTTATTTAAACAACTACTGTACCTTACGAACTATTAATAAGCATTAAATTAGGTGTTTATTGAGGCAAAGGTCGTAGTGGTTTCTTAAAAGAGAGAATTGGACTTAAAATAAAGTGTGACTGACATACAGTACTATACATTATGCATGTATTATCTTATTTCAGTACATTAAAAATTGCATCATAAATATCAAAAGTAAGCGTACTGGTTGATAGAACACTGTTTATTAATATTAAACAGTCATATTTAACCAAATCACTCAAACAGCTGCAACCGAATCAGTCAAGTTCACCAACGAGTCATTCAGTACTTGTTGTGAACTGATCCAACAGGTTCACTGAAAATCAATCAACCCAAAATTGTCACAAATCTAAGCGTGTTGAGTCTAGGAGAGTGTCTTGATTTCCTTCGTTCAAATTACAAGGAATGGATATGAAGTACATTCTATTTATGGCATTATTTTTTAAAGCATCCTCATTTTACAGCATTTTTACATAAGTGTCTAAAACTTTGTACAGTAATGTAGCTTTGCAGGTAGGTTTTTTGAAGCATCTTGGAGACGTTGCCACAGTTCTTCTGAATTCAGTCTGTCTCAGTGTGTTCTGTTACTTCATGTTATCCCAGACAGACTGGATGATGTGATTTCCCACATGTACGTCGCTTTGGATAAAAGCGTCCGCAAAATGAATAAATGTAAATGTAAATGATCAGATCAGATCTCTGTGTGGAGCACTGGCTGTTGTCAGACTCCTTGTGCAGACAATAATCTCACTGCATTATTACAGTTAATGACAATAATAATGATAATGATATTTGGAAACGTAAACTGATATTTCCAACTGGATACGTTACCACAAAAGATAGAAATAAACCACTTACAGTTTTTTTGTTTTGGTAAAAATACTTGTGGCCTAAGACTTTTGCACAGTACTGCATTTCTACAAAACTGCTGAGTTAAAAAAAAAAAAAAAAAAACGAACTAGTCTATACATTTTTGTAATTGTATGTAAATATATATATATATATATATATATTTTTTTTTAAGCAATACATGATCAAAGTGATAGCAAATATCTAATCTAATTTGTATATATTTGACTATTTTATATATTGTTCAGATTATGGTCACATCAGTGCTCAACAGCAGTGCAGACGAAAGCACCCTTGGGTGTCAGAGAGAAAGAAAAAGTGGTTGTTGAGGAGGAGGAAAATGTCATAGGAAGATGTTTTTGTGAAGTTTTCATGCATGTCAGCAATAACTGACATGCCCCTCCCTATTTTTATAAGCCACTGGAACATTTCCCCTTTAAAACAACTCCACTCTCAATGAATTTAATATATAAAGTTATATGCCACAGACAATATCCACACAAATCAGTGTTCTTCCAGTAGTACTTATCTTTGTAACTTTATTTAATGCAGTAGTTTAATATTTTTAATAATTTAATTATTAATAATTCATTTCAACAGCCCACTTTAGATTTCTAACTATAACTATATAAGTTTAAGTAACTTTGTAACTAGAAGTTTAAAGTTTAATTTCATTTGAGTGGTAAATACTGTACTAATAAATAGGGGTGGCACGGTTCACAAAACCCACGGTTCGGTTCGTATCACGGTTTTAGGGTCACGGTTTTCGGTTCTGTACGGTTCTTGTTATTTTTTCTTTTAATCTTTAACACTCCAGAAATGTACTTCTTAATTATATATTATAATTAATTAATTATCCACAATTTAGTATACAGTATTAAAAAAGTTGTGAACTGAATTGGATGCGTATTGCCCAATACTTGCATTCAGTCGCAGTTCTATCTATTGTTTTATTTCCGTTGTCATCATAGGTAATACAGCACGGATCGGGCCGCGTTTTTCTGTTCTGTTTTTCTCATACTAATGACACGTGCACTTTTTAGTGTGGAAAGCCCGCTTTTATTAAGCAACTGTAGGAAGGCGTTTGGAAATGTCGACAGATGTGAGCATCAGCGCATGGGGCAAAAAGTGCCTTTAAACACAGACGCACATTCACGCTGATGTGACCGAGCCCGACCCGAACTCGAGCATCCTTTTTAAATATCTGTCCAAACCCGGCCCTGGCCCGTCGGGTACCCATCCTCTTATAGGTAACATGAAATCCAAAATGTGCCCACACACCAGATTTATACGACGCTGGCACATTGCGCTTGTCATGAACCATTGAACCATGCGTATACATTATGTAAGCAAAAACTATTTTGGATTCAATAAATCGAGATTAATTGTTGACTGCATATATCACATTTATCTTTTTAACTGGAAAGTTTGATTTCCCACATATTTTCTTCCTAAATAATGACCCCACATTCAGCATTGCAGCAGAAGTAAAACGGTTCATTCCTGCCTCTGTCCTCGCGATGTCTCCAACCGTCTGATTTTTTTTTTTTTTCCTTTTGGCTCTAACAATTGATGTCAGGCATGTCAAGAGCAGCTCTTCCCCTTGTGCATTAGCCTGCGTATTCAAGCTCATCTGCCAAATTTGCTCAGCAAAGGGACCTTGCCTCTGGAGTCCATAATGGACTTGTCCATCACTTTTTGAGAGGATGAGGATTATAGTGGCCCAGTTGGATTATGGGTGGTTTGATCCATGGCTTCCTATCCTCTTTCTATTCAAACACATTAGTCAATGTGAATAATACAGCCGTCAGCTCTGACAGCCTCGCCCGCTATTGTCACTTACTCGCCCTACACCGCCCCAAGTAGCATTGTCTGGAGGACGGACAGGTTTCTTACGATATACCTCAACGGTGAAAGCAGAGACCCAACGTATTTTCCACTGGAGGACGTTTGTCATCCTTTCTGCCACTTTAGAGTGACAAGGAGAGATTGTCTCTTGGCGCACTGTGGCAGCAGCTCTTGAGAAATGCATGCGATGGTTACTTTTCGAGTCTCAGATGAATAACCATTTCAAGCTGGAGGAATATACTATCCTCAGCTCCCTCAGTTTTGTACCTGACACCTGACTTGGACCTGTCTTATTTTTTTCGCCCGACTTTTTTGATGCAACTACATGGCAAGTTTGTCACAAGGCAGCCTCTCAGTTTGACCGGCAACCTCACACCATGGTTACATTGGTTTCACCTGAGTGCAGTTGTGGCATCCACCATTTGGGGCTTCACCAGATTGTAAATTAAGCAGCTGCTTCCAAAACTCGGAGAGCCACGCTCTCAAGGTCAGCTCCCAGCAGCCAACCGGGCAAAATCAGGCATCTGTATGGCAGCCGTGCCATCCATATTTGAGTGGGTTGAGGACGCCATATGAGGTGAGACAGGAAAGGTGAAATTCAGCATAACATTCCACTTTGTTGTCATGGAAACCCGACCTTGATGTGGGGGGAGGAAGATAGGGGGGTGGAGCCAGAAAACAATAAAACATTTAAAAAATAAAAAATGTGCACAGAATTGGAATGCGATGGAAAACAAATCCACTGACCGGATACAACAGCTTAAAACAAGTGCGATAGTTCAACGTTTCTCCCGACATCTGATGACTCTTAACAACTCTGGGACAAGGAAGCCATTTTAGAGAATTTTCCAGCCTGAACATATTGCACCTGTTAAATTATTTAGCCCCACTCTGTGGCTTGGCTCGGCACCACATTGAAAGCTGTAGCTACCGATTAGAGCCCCGCATGTCAGCGTAGCAGGTCAACCTCCCTCGGCTTTCACTTCTAGAGTAATACCATCACATTCATCGACGTCTCATTATCTCGCATTTACACCAGAAAAACAGCTTTTATTATTTTTCAGCCGACTATTTAAACACCGTTGCTGCGACGGGTCAGATGCTGAGGTGAAAACAAACTCTTATCTTTCACTCACACAGAGAGGTCAGGCGCTAGCTTCGCTACTACGTAATTATAAGCTAGTATAGCTCCCGTTTGGCCATCAACCTTTCCTTTATCTCACTCGACACACAGATGCCGCCTGTGATAAACACTGTGAGTAGATCCTTTAATACCTCCTCGCTTCTGTCACCTTTTGAGATATACTTTACCTGAGCGAGAGAAGACATAGGTGATGGGGAGCGTGACTCACAGCACTTAAAACTTTCCTCAGAGGATTTATAACCTTCAGTCAAACTGTTCTTCAGTTATTAATAGATCATCGTAGTGTTTAAATCATGTTTATGGCCGATATATCTGATCAGAATGCGTAATTACCCTGAGAGTGTGAACAATCTTGTGCTTGCTTGTTTATAGCTGGCCTGGTCATTGAAAACACCACTTGGGGGCAGTGTTGAAATGAGCACTTCATTTTCTCCGCTCTCTTGTGAGGGCATGTGAATGCTTTGGAGTTGCACTTTCCTAAACTGCTGTTTGCCCTATTAGAACATTAATGTGTGCAAAGGTCTTTCGCTTCTCAAGCCTGACAGTCTGTCTCTCCTCTAGAGTGTTGAGGATTTGGACCGGAGGATGTTTTTATTGCTTATAGCAGGGGTTCTCAACCTTTTGTGACTCAGGGCCCACCATTGACTGTTTGAAAACATTTCGAGGACCACCTTTCCAA